>PVIA01017432.1:0-15674 GCA_004024845.1 Tonatia bakeri
AAAAAAAAAAATACTATGAAAGAGTGTATTTGTTCTCTATTAACATATGACAAATTGCCCCAAATCACAACAACTTGAAACAACTAACATTTACTTACCTCACATATTTTCTGAGAGTCAGGATGGAAATAGCAGATCTGAATGGCTCCCACTCAGGATCTCTTAAGAAGTTGCAGTCAACACCTAGAACAGGGCTCGGTCAACTGCAGGCTCCACTGGGGCTGAGGAATCCATTTCCAAAGTGGCTCATTCATAAGGCCATTGGCAGGACACCTCCGCTCCTCATCACATGGCCCTCATCAAAAGATGGTCTGATTGTCCTCAGGATGTGGAAGTTAATTTCCCCTAAAGAGAGAGTACAGAAGTGGACAATATTTTTAGGATACAAACCTGTGAGCCACATACCATCATTCATGCCATATTCTATCTGTTAGAAGCAAGTGAGGCCAATCCCCACTCCAGGTTAGGAACCTTATGTTCAACCTTTTGAGTTTGTGGATGTATTTTAAAAACTATCACAGAAGGGAAGCCTACGTGAAGGTCACTTATCTCAGCAATCTCATATACAATATCTGGAATCTTTGTCCAAAACATAATCATCCCTCAAAAAAGTAGATGAATTATTGAAGGAAATGCTGTCAGATGCAACAATAGTAGATGAACCTTGAGGACATTATGCTAAGTGAAATCAGCCTGTCACAGAAGGACTACTACTGCATGATTCCACTTATATTAGTAGTTTCAGTAGAACAGTTAAAGTCGTAGAAGCAGGAAGTAGAATGGTAGTTGCTAGGGGCTGAGGGTAGATAAATTCATTTTTTAATGATATGATTCACAATAAAAAGTCACTCAAGTTGGCTTTCCAGTGGTTAAATATAGCTACAGGTAACTTGTTATACATGCCAGCACTTACAGATGATTTAAATTTTGTGAAAATTTTTAATTAAAATTTTTAACTTGACCTATGAATTATGAAATTAATGAGAAGATTTTCTAATGAACATGGCATCATAAGTTAGTTTTATGATACAAATGTATTCGTTTTTTATTGCTGTTATGTAACAAATTACTACAAATTCAATGGTTTAAAACAACACTTATTAGTTTACAATCCTGAATATCAGAAGTATAAAATAGGTCCACAGCACTACATTCTTTCCGGAGGCTGTAGATGAAAATCTATTTCCTTGCATTGTCTGGCTCCTAGGGGTCACCAGGGTCACCTAAGTTCCTTGCCTTGTGACCCGTCCTGCATTTTCAAACCCTCTTCTCTCCTTTGACCTGCCTCCCTCTTTACAGGGATCCTATGATTATACCGGGACCACCTAGATAATCCAGGAAAATATGCCTATCTCAAGATGCTTCACTTAATAACATCTGCAAAGTTCCTTTCGGCCTGCAAGGCAACATGTTTACAAATTCCAAGGGGTAGGAAGGACACAGACAACTTTGTGGAGCCCTTATTCCATACACAACAGGGTGTTTCAGGAGGGTGTCAGAGAGTTCAATTAAATCATGGAAAATACTCTAACAAACTCAGTTAACACCATGTGAAGAAGGCTTAAATTAACCTGCCTTATCTGTTAACACGTAACTAGTGAGCAAAAGAACTGATGTTATGTACCAATATCACATTGTCCAAAACCAAACCTTAAGAGGCTGGCAATGCTTTTAATACTTGTTGTAGTTAACATCCTCAATAATTGGAATGAAAGTCTGAGGTATGTGAAGATAATGCTCCCAGAGCACCAGTCTTTTTCACCAGCGGCTTCAATCCCACGCTCCTATCATGAACATCCCACAAATAAAATGAAGAAAAACAAACTGCATTGAGAAATGTTCATTTTGAAATATATGAAGTTTGTCACAGAAACTTCTCTCAGTGAGTTCTGTTGAGACCAAAAAACAGCTTTCCACACATGTAGAATCACAGGACTTTACAGAGTGTGGTAGGACCTAGGACATCTAAAAACAATACAGTTCTTCTCCACCCTCCACGCCTATCCCACACCCCTCAATTTATATATGAAAATTCAAAGGATCAAAGAGCTTAATAAGCTTTTAACCTCTTGGGAAATCTAAGTGACAAAGCTTGGCCTGGAGCCAGGTCTTCTGATCCCTGACCCAGTATGTTTTACCTTTATCCCAGACCCATCACATCTGCAGGTGGATTCCTTGTTTTCAAAAAGTGTGTGCAAAGGCTGTGTATGTAGGGCAGTGCTGGGAATGGCTGCCATGTACTGAGAGCATGTGCAAATTTCTCTAACAGACTCCCTCAAATATACTATTTGTCAATATTTTAACTCAACATGGTAGGAAGTGCTATGCCTGCTTCTGAAATAAAAAATGAGATCATAGATTTTTAGAGTGGCAAATAAACCTGATCAAAGCAGAAATGCTAGGATGTGGCCTGGGTCTCTCCTTTTAACAACAAAGCTCATGAATAAATTCTCACTACATTTCTGAAAAAAAGAATAAAAAAATATCCAAGTTGAATAAGCAATTTTGAAATGTTTGTGATAAAACATTCTGAGAAGAGATTCCTACCAATTCCATGCATTGAAAAACACAGACATTACAACACACAGTGTCCATAGGGTCATTTGTTCATTCAACAAACACTCATTGTTAATTAAGTACTGGGTGCTCTCTACATAAGATGTGAAAAAGATAAATTAGGTGCCACTTTTATTTAATAAATAAGTCATAAAACTTCAGGTAGTAACACATTTAACATTCAGCAGGGTAGAAAGGAAACAGAAAGTTTTAGAGGAATGACCACTCAATAAGGGGACAATCTGAATGATATAAAGGGGAAAAACATGAAAAGGCTTTGGAAAAGCATGTGCGAGGCAGTGGGGAGAGCACTGTAAAGATCCAGAAACAGGCAAACTTTGACCTGATTAAGGTAGCAAGAGATCCATTGTGCGATGAAGCCAAGTGGGCCAGAGCAGGACAGTAGGCAAGGGCTTGTCTAGGTACAGTCTCGTAGGTCATTAACTAAACTTTGACTTTTAACCCAAATGTGATGGGAAATCTTTGGAGACCTTTGATGAAGAAACAAAAGTGACTGGATCTAAACTATACATAGAATGAAATCTGCTATATGAAGACACATTGTAGGTGGGAAAATATAGAAGTAGGATCAGTTAGGTAACTTCTGCAATGGTCCAGGCAAAATATAGTGGTATCTGGTGTAAGATGGGAATGCTGAAAGGTATGAAAAGTAGTTCAATTAAAATGCAGTTTAAACATAGAGCCAAAGGACTAACTAGTGGATTGAATTGGAAAGGAATATTTAAGGATGATTCCTAGCCTTTTAGCCTAAGCCATACACGAATATAAATACCACATACTGAAGAGAGGAAGAAAAGAGAAGAACAAATTTTGATATGAGAAGGTAAAGTTCAAGAGTTGTATTGTATGTATGTTAATTTGAGATGCCAATTAGATGACAAAAGAAATAAGGAGTAAACAAACATACATAGGACTTTGGGACTCAAAAAAAAAGAAGTCAGGAGGGGACATTAGAATATGGGATTCATCAGCATTCAACGGCATTTAAAGCCACAAGATTGGATAAGCTCTCCTAGGAAGTGTAGTTAGGGAACAGAAAGTCACTCCAATATTTAGAAGTTAGGGCAAGCAAGAGGAACAATTAAAAAAAATCATGAAGAAGCAGCCAATGGATTAGAAGAAATGGGTGGGAGTCTGCATCCTGTGAGGCAGGTGAGGAAAATACAAAGCAGCATAAAGAAAACTTTCTTTTTGCGGAAAAGCACAGAGGACACAGTGGAAAGATTAGAGGAATTAGGGAGGGTTGGGAGACTAGGTTAAGTCGGGGGTGGTGTGATAATCAGTAACCTGTGTAGCAAAGGACTTCAGGTGGTATCCAAGGTAATCTAGACTGTCTTAGTTGAGACAATAACATCACTGGTCAAAGATATGAAAATATTTTGTTCTATTTCTAAACAAAATTGAATTGTACTAAGTATAATTATTAATTTATATTATAAAATTAATACTTATTATTATTTGCAATATATAATTCAATATGGGGAATGCTTAAGAATTGTAGTTTTCTGAATTTTCTGGGTACCTGTCAATCAGGATTTTAACTTTCAAATTATTCTCCAGTATATCTGTGCTTCAGTATACTCCAGTGTATTAAAATGGACATGGGCTGACACACTTTCTGAATAATATTCTCACGTTGAACAACTATAGACAGTAATTACACTGTAGAATGCCCTCACATATAGGTAGAGGGAAAATCAGCTTTAAATGAATGTCTAGGAAAGACTTCAAGCTGAAGAAAACAATTCAAACTAGCCATACCAGAATGAATTTGGCACTCAAAAAAAGAGAAAAAAAATTACACCATGATGCTTCTGCCTTGCTGGAACTAAGTGGCTGAAAGACTGCACAGATCTATGTGAACTCTTGTAGCACTGGTTGGAACTGCTTAGTCTGATAAAACGACTTAGTAAAGGCACAGATGTCAGTCACTGCTGTAGTCCTAAGGAACAACCCCAAAAATCATAAACTGGACTACATGTGAGGAGACCAAAAAAGTACCAGGGCCCTGGCTGATGTGGTTCAGTGGTTGAGTGCTGGCCTGCAAACCAAAGGATCACCAATTCGAATCCCAGTCAGGGCACATCTCTGGGTCGTGGGCCAGGTCTCCACTAAGGGGCACACAAGAGACGATCATACATTGATCTTTCTCTCCCTCTTTCTCCTTCCCTTCCCCTCTCTAAAAAAATAAATGAAATCTTAAAAAAAAAAAAGCACCAGGGTGGGTTTTTTCATTCCCCTACTTTTAGAAGCATTATATTTTATAATTTCTCCCTATTTTAATCTATAAATAAGTAATATTAACTAAGATGTTTTAAAATATAGACAATACCAGCCCTGGCTGATGTAGCTCAGTGGATTGAGCGCGGGCTGCGAACCAGGCATCGCAGGTTCGATTCCCAGTCAGGGCACATGCCTAGGATGCAGGCCATGTCTTCCAGCAACCGCACATTGATGTTTCTTTCTCTCTCTCTCTCTCTCTCTCTCTCTCTCCCTCCCTCCCTCCCTTCCCTCTCTAAAAATAAATAAATAAATAAATAAATAAATAAAGACAATACCAATCATAGTTTTATATTAACTATCCTTACATTTTCTTACATTGTAAAGTATAGTATAAAAATATTTTCATACTATACTATGTATAGCACAGCTGCATCTGGGCTGTTAATTAAGTTCTAAAAACAAGAATTCCTCTTTTTCTATATAAAAGAAATTTAGGTATTGTTTTAAATATTTTTTAAATAAAGTAAAATTTATCTTTACTTTATATATATATATATTCAGGGATATATGGGTGATAAAGACTTTGGAAAAGATTATGATTTTTATTATACCTTCGAAGGTACACTAAATTTATTTTGTACCTGATAAACATAAACTCCATTGCTTTCATAAGAGAGCTGCATTATTTTTAGATACAGAAATACTTGTATTTATGTTTCCACATGTACCCATGTAACTCAAGCACCTAATTTACTTGTAACTACTATTCGACTTATTAGAAATAATTAACAATACATTTTCCCCATTTGCTCCAAATAAAACTTAGGTAAATAAAACTTAGGTATTATTTAAAATAAAATTGTGTTGTAGAGGAGGAAGAAACGTTCCTCTACCCTCCTAGGCTGTTTCAGCCGGTCTAATAATTAAGTTGATATGAAACAGATTAACAACAGAAAATGACCATTGATTACATATGTATGTGTGGGAACCCTACATACATGAGAGAGTCAGAAACAGAAAGTCAAAATGAGGTATATATGGCATTCCGAGCTAAGGTGAAATACCTTGGGGTTTCAGAGTGGAGGAAGGTCATTGTGGACTATAGGAGGAATGGAGGTTCAGTAATTAGTAGTTCGGCATGTCCTATAAATAAATCAAAACAGTTACCTCTGGCCCTGACTGGGTAGTTCAGTTAGTTAAAGGGTCATGCCCATATAGTTGCAGGTTCAATCCCTGGTCAGGGCATATAGAAGTATCAAACAATGAATGCACAAATAAATGGAACAGCCAACTGATGTCTCTCTCTCTCTCTTTCTCTTTCTCAAATCAACAAATTAAAAAAAATTAAATAAGTTATCTCTGATAATGTTATTATGGGCTATGCCCTCAATTCAACTTCTCAGTAGTTAGGGTGGGAGGGGACCAGAGGTTTCTTTTGAACCCTCAGGGTCTCTGTTGCCTTTAGCTCAAAATAATCTCCAGCCACAGAGTCCCATATCAGGGTGACTCATGAACCCCTACAGTGTTAAGTCAAAAAGTACAGTTATTTTCCATGTATTTATTAGTTTAAAGTGGACTGTGTTGTAAATACAATTATAATCTAAAACATTAAAGTGATTTTATCAACATGTGAAAAAATGCAGCTATTTTCATGTCTTTTGAGTTTGGGTTCTCTAAAGTCCTATAAGCTGTATAAGGGTCTGGCACAAATAACACCCCTCTTTTATTACAACATCTTTTATTACAAAATCATAGGCATGTAATTCTGTAACAACAATATCACACTCAAGCGCACCATCTGCCATTTTAGGTGAAGTGTTTAAATTGCTGTCCATCTCCTGTGAGACATTCACGTACCCTACCAACCACACTCCAGCAGTCATTACTTCTGCTGGACCCTGTATAATAGTGTAATTTATAGGTAAAATAACGGTAAGTATATATTGTCTAAAAAACAAATTGTTTTTAAAACATTCTTATTTTTTGTATTTCCTTTCAGAAATAAAACTCATATACCTACTTCCTGACTATTGTCAAATATTGTTTTATTCACTAAAGAAATATGTTTCCTATATCCTGAAAAACAATATAAAACAATTTATGTGATAGAACATCTGTTTTCTTGCACAAAGAATATTTTTTCTTATTAATTATTTTAACATCCCTCAGAAATGAAGTATATTTATGACCATCTTTATTTTTTTTATCCTGATAAATTAGGGCTCAGAAAGATTGAATGGTTTGATTATAATAAAAACAAAGATATAAATAATGTTCAATTGTCTTTCTTAAGTAATATAGAAATCATATACTATGTCCTCTACACATAGTTGTTCTCAAAGAACCAGATTTAATCCTCTACTTGCCACAAACAACCCTTTCAAATCACAAATTCCTTCAAAGTGAACAGAGGTCCAGGGATATATGGGTGATAAAGACTTTGGAAAAGATTATGATTTTTATTATACCTTCGAAGGTACACTAAATTTATTTTGTACCTGATAAACATAAACTCCATTGCTTTCATAAGAGAGCTGCATTATTTTTAGATACAGAAATACTTGTATTTATGTTTCCACATGTACCCATGTAACTCAAGCACCTAATTTACTTGTAACTACTATTCGACTTATTAGAAATAATTAACAATACATTTTCCCCATTTGCTCCAAGTACAGCTCCATAGCCTACTAAACCCACCTGAATTCAAGAATGCCTACTTTTCACTAGATCTCTTGGAAAAGAAGCTGACTATATTCTTGTTTCTTAAATTTACTTGGTCTAATAAAGACCAACAGAGTTTGGAAAGAATTTAAGAGGTTTGGAGCAGAACAAAAGGAACTATTTTTTTTTCTTTCTTTTTTTTTTTGCTTCCATGGTTATTTTAAGTGTAAACCATCCTCTTATTTTGGTAGTTGATCAAATTAACTGTTGTGGGGGTCCAGAACAAGCCACCCCTAGATGTGACTCAGTGGTTGGTAGATTACTTTGCCCATAAGAAAGTATTAGAGAAAACTTCCCTTGGCTTCTCTGTAGGGCAGGGCAAACTACTAATTACTGAATGTCTGCTCTTCTTATACCGCAAGGACCTGTTGACGTCCCTAAGGCACCTCACCTCACCCCTAGCTCAGGATTTCTTATATAATTCAATCCCTATTTTTACCTCTGGAACTCCCATGTATGTAGGCCTCTGACTCTCTCTCACGTATGTGCGGTTCCCATGCACAAAAGATTCAATTTAATTTTCTCTTGTCAATCTTTCTTCTGTTGGTTTGATTATTTGTCCCACCAAATAGAAGGAGAAAAGGAAAAGGAGAATTTTCCCCTTTCTCACACGGTGCTACAGTACATATGTGTGTATATAAGTACACAGAGCACAAGAAAAAATCCTACCATTTCCTCAAGACTGGCTTGGACAGTTTCACCTATCTCCAGACTCACTCAGGAATGGGGAAGCAGAAGAAACTGTTTTTCAGAGACAAGAAGAGTGTAAAGGGGTGTATATCCTTCAGAAATACCCAAGTATTTCCTGAATTTGATTGCAAAAGACTAACAGAAATCTGTATTTTCATGTAAAAGAAATATAACTATAATGGCTTAACCAAGTCGGTTTACATTTTCACACAATAGGAAATTCTAAAGTGGACAATTTCGGGCTGGTGTATCAACTCAAGAATGTCACCGAGAAACAAGATTCCTTCTTCTCTTCTGCTCTGCCACTTTTTTCTAAATTAAATTTATTGAGGTGGTGTTGATTAATAGGTTTTAAGCATATGATGACACAAGATGATATGACTTCAGATGGTAGGCACATAATGCAACATACAGATCACTCATGTTCTGTCATTTTTAACAAACTACAGAAACAATCTCTGAGCCTTGGCTAGCATGGCTCAGTAGATTGAGTGCTGGCCTGCAAACCAAAGGGTCAACAGTTCAAATCCCAGTCAGGGCACACGCCTGGGTTGAGGGCCAGGTCCCAGAAAGTAGCAAATGAGAGGCAACCACACATTGCTGTTTCTCTCCTTCTGTCTCTCCCTCCCCTCCCCTCAGTCTAAAAATAAATAAATAAAATCTAAAAAAGAAAAAATAAAAGATCACTAAAAGTATAGTCTCTGCCATTTTTAATATGAGCCTCTCATTCTCATGGTTCCAAGATGACCTCACCTCTGCTGGATACTGTATGTTTGCTTGGACATAAAGAAGTAAGAAAGAAAGTGCAAAGATTAAATAGAGAAAAAAATGGTTAATCATTTGACTTCTAATTACATCTCATTGGCCACAACTGTGTGTCCAACAACCAGTCAGGCTGAGGTCATGAACACTGTTTCTGTTGACCAGGATGCTCCCACTCTCCAAAGTCTGATTTGGTAGTAAGTAAAAAGGGCAAATACAGAGCATCTTCTGGAAAAGGTAAAAAGCTATGGAAACAATTAAAAATCAGTGGTTGCTGCCTGGGGTGGGTGTGGAGTGGATAAGCAGAGAACAGAGAATTTTTAGGGTGGTGAAAATAGTCCGTAGAACACCAAAATGATGAATGTATGTCATTATACTCTTGCCCAGAGCCATAGAATGTACACCACCAAGAATGCACCCTACAGTAAACAGTAGACCTTGAGTGATTATGATGTGTCAATGCAGCTTCATTCTTGGTAAAACATGTAGCAGTCTGGTGAGTGATGTTGGTAATGGGGAAGTCTCCTGCATGTGTGGGAGCAGAGGGTATATGAGGAATCTCTGTACCTTCCTCTCAGTTCTATTGCGAACCTGTGCTAAAAAGAAGTCTTAAAATTTTTAAATAGGGGGATGGCTGGAGTAGGGAGGCTTAGAGGGGAAGGAGACAACTGTACTTGAACAACAATAAAATATATATATAAATAAATAAAATTTTTAATATGCAGTTAGAGGGAAAACAGAGGGCATCCAGTTTGATAAGTGAAAAAATTCTTAAAAGTAAGACCCATACAAAAAGAGGGTCATACTTATTTTTTTTTTAAAGAATCAAAAAAAGGTGTTCATTGCTTACTTGAAAGTAAAATTTAACTAGACATGGCATCCTATATTTTTACTTACTAGATCTGGCCACCCTAACAAGAGGAAACTAACTCTTGGACAGACAACTAATGTTACCTGCCTGCCACAGGACCCATGGAGAATTGTTCCACCCCCTTGCAGTGCTGCACCATTCTCTCTTCAAAGAATCAGGTTGGAGTATCTAACATCAGAGATTAAATAGATGGGTTTAAGTTGACAACTGTGATAGTTAATTTTGCTCATCAATGTGGCTAGGCCAGAGCATCTGGATGTTTGGTTAAATACCAGTCTGGATGCTGCTATGAAGGTATTTTTAGATGAAAAGAACATTTAAATTAGTAGACTCTGAAAAAAGCAGACTACTCTCCATAATGTCG
The DNA here is from genome assembly GCA_004024845.1 of Tonatia bakeri. Lineage (NCBI taxonomy): Eukaryota > Metazoa > Chordata > Mammalia > Chiroptera > Phyllostomidae > Tonatia > Tonatia bakeri. Next base: position 10,212 of record PVIA01017432.1, read on the forward strand.
TTGAGTGTCATCCAATCAGTTGAAGGCCTTTTGAAAACCGACTGAAGTCCCCCAAAGAAGAGGGAATGCTACCCCAACCCTGTCTTCAGACTGGAGCTGCACCCCTTCCCGGGGTCTCTAGCCCCAGAATCTGCTCTGCAGATATTGCGCTTGCCTGCGTCTATAATCCTCTAAGCCAGTTTCTTAACATGAAGAAATACATCTCTCCAGAGACGGTAAAGGGGAGCAGAATTTGTTACTTCAAAATATACCTCTTTGGCATAAAGGTTGTCTTGAGCTGGTTATTTTTTAACAAACTGCAGACACAGGAGAAGCTCTGAAAACTGAGTAAAATTTGTAAGAGACATTCATATTTAGAAGGGAAAATCTCCGTTTGTTAGAGTGTCTCCCTCAGCACAAAGAGGAAGTTGACCAAATCTTTAGAAACCTTTATGAGTGGAGAAGGCTCCGACTTAAATCAGCATAACAACCACAACTTCCTTTACCGTGAGTTTCCTGGAAACCTCCCACAACTGGTATCCCTTCTGCCAGCATCTTTCTTTTGTCTTTTGCTGGATCTGGGGTTTAAGGTGGTAGCTTGGGCCACTTGAGAGAGCTACTCGATTTCTCTGGGTATCTCCCATGTACACAGGACATACACATGTGGGTCTTTCTCCTGTGAACCTGTCTTTTTCGACAGAGGAGTCTCAGCCAAGAACCCAGCAGAACAGAGGGAAAACTATTTTTCCTTCCTCACAATAGATATACAGACAGGCAGATATACACATTCTATTCTTTTTCTCTAGAGAACTCTGACAGACACACCTATCAACTCAAAAGGCTGAAGAAAACGTTTGATTGGAGAACTTTAAAAGTATAAATAGGCCTATAAACTACCTGGAAAATGTGCAGGCTGGACTCGTGTACTCTTTTCATGTTAAAATAGAGAGATGATAATCAGCTAATAACCAGCTATTCATCAGTTTTCCACTGAATGCAAAACTTTTCTTCAAAACTCCTTTACAATGGCAGCTGCAGGTGAATTTAGAGGAACATTTGTTTTTAATCTGTACTTGTTTAATAATCTAGTCCTAGTAGATGCTTCAAAATATATGACCTTGAATAATTATTCATACCGTACTAACCTTTTTGCTTCACCAAAATGAGGTCTATAAACTTCTCCATACAATCAATCTACTTGTGGAAGTCAGAATGTCTCAGAAGAGTTCAGAGAAGCTGCGTAAAATCAGAGGTTAAACTGTTGTGGCAATTTTCAAAGTTTATGCTAATGCCATCCCATGTACACATTATCTAATATTTTGCTGGACCTTGTACTTAAGGAAGTATCTTTTCTAAATAAAATAAAATTTTCTAACAGCAGTCATGTGTTGACTCCCTTTATCTAAGAATGTGTCTGCAGTGACAGCTTTGGCTTTATCAATATTTTTAAGAGACCTCCTGGGCATGGGTGTGGCTGGACAACCTGTTATCCTGGATAAACACACACACACACACACCACACACACACGTTCTAAGTACAGGCAATAAATAAGTAAATAAAAACCTTTGTTTTCATTTACTCCCTTATGTGTATTAAAAAGAAAAAAATCTCTGTCAATTCAACTAGTATTAATTTCTCTTAAAATTCAAAGTAGAAAATTGGGAATTGCTAATATATTAAATTTAATTTATACTCCTAATAAAATGTGTTAAACTACAAAAGAATAGAAAAAAGAAATACAGCCCTGGCCCAGTGGTTCAGTTGATTAGAACATCATCCCATACACCAAAATATTGCAGGTTCAATTCCTGGTGAGGTCACATACCTAGGTTGGGGGTTGGATCCCCTGATGGGGGTGTATGGTAGGCAACCAACCATCTCTCTCTCTCTCTCTCTCTCTCTCTCTCTCTCTGTCTGTCTCTCTCTCTACCACCCCCCCACCCTCGCACCCCTCTCCCCCACTTCCTCTCCCTCAAAAATCAATAAACATATCCTTGGGTGAGGATTAAAAAAAGAAATAGAAATGAAGAAAAATGAATACATAGAAAGGATTTGAGATTTTTAAATACATTTCCTATAAAAAATTTATTCCTGTTATAGGCAAAAGCCAACTTCTGTCCCTGTAAGTTCAAAACTTAAGTGAAAGCTGTACCTAAATATTTTGCTGTTTTTGCCCCGGCCCCCCGCCCGGCCCCCGAGGTCGTGTAGATCCTGTTTGCTTGCAGGACAGTCTGCCTTACCCCAGGCGTGGTGTTTTCCTCCCTGCGTATCCAGCACAGCCTTCCCCCTGCCTGACTCCGGTTCATATGATAGAAGTAACCTGGAATGGACGTTTTGTGAAATTACTGGGATGCCCTTGAATCGAAACTGAGGATATCAAATCAACACACGCTGTGGATGCGCAAGAGCTGGGAATCTTTTCCTCCCCAGATGCTCACCCTTTGCTCCAAGCTCAAGCCAGCGGGTCCTACTTTTCTTTAAAAGATTGGGGTAAACAGCTCTCGAAAGGATGAGGAGGAGAGAAAAGGAAAGGGTAGCAGAGAGATAGGTCCCAAATTACGAGTGTTTCACAACAGAGAAAGAGCAGTGCTGAAGGCAGGAGTGAAAACACAGGGGTCCTGAAAGACTGGATGCTGCTTTCCCACCTTGCTGCTAACTATCAGTCTGGGGACTATATGCTGTTTTCCAAGCCTTTGTAATCCTACTGGGAGGGATGTGAATCTTCCCTCCAGACCTTTGCCAGACCTCTGCCAGACCTCCCAAGATGAAACCTAAATTTTTACTTTCTGTTCCAGCCCAGTCTTAATCATGTCTTCTTGTTCTTCCATGTCGGCAAAACGATAGGTTAAAAAAACAAACAAACAGTAAACAGGTGACAGTTGGTAAGAAGAGGACTGTATCTGGAGACAGGACGTGAGGGCAGACGTCCTAGGCCTGCCGATGAGAAGCTGTGCGACTTTCAGCATATAATTGCTGTGGCGTTGTGGTTTAGAACAAAACAGGAGAAAAGATGTTCAGTAAGAATGAGTAGGTCCTCTTCCAGCCTCAATTTGCTCCTCTGTAAAATGTGATAAAAATTCCTAACTGTAGGATGAGGAGTGGGCAGTTGAGCGCGGGCAGGAGGCCCTGTCAGGAGATGGAATTATGATGTGAAGTGACCAGCAGAGCTTTGGTGTCATAAGTACACGGTTTCTTCACCCTTTCCCTTCCTGACAGTTTTTCACATTGGTGCTGGGAAGCCAATCTTCTCTCCACGATTTGTGGGTGCCATGAATAGTAATCCAAGGCCCCCACCTTCATTATACATTCTGGGAACTGTAGGGGTCATTTGGAGGAATAACTGAAATAATATATGGTAAACTGAATTTTACATGTTATTTTTAAAAATTAAAGTGTCCTGTCAAAAATGTAACTTTAGACTTATATACTGATTTTATGTCAGTCCGCTGCACTTTTGTCAATTTCTTGTGACAATTGATACAGAATTGATGAGACACTGTAGGAATTCAGAAATCTCAAAATAGAAAGCAGTGATTCCTTTTTATGCAAAAAATGCTATTCCTTGCATTTTTTCATTGTCTTATTTGATTAATTTAGTCTTTATAGACTGTAATCCCAAGTACACTGGCAAGCTTTTTGGAAATAAACAAGAAAAAGAATACAAAGGAAGACATCTATTTTTAGCTTGTCACTAAGCCATTTCTTGCTCAGCTGTAGTTATTCCAAAATTGGCCATGGTTTAGTATGAACTTTTTTCTAAAAGTGAAAAAAATAAACTTATATAATGGATTTCTAAAGTACGCATTACTGAATTTAATTCATTTTTAATAAGTGTTTAAGTAAAACAGGCCGTGACAGATATTTATCACCAATCATTTGCAAAACAATTGGTCTATCCCATTCCCAGCCTCAACCTGAAGTTGACCCGGCTCAGGTCCCGGACACCCCAAAGAGGGTGAGACAGCCTTCCTCCCGCCTGCCCCTGCCTGCCGGCTGGGGCCACCCATTGTCTGCCGGATGGGATCCTGGAAACCAGCCAGAGCTGTAGCCTGCGTGTGTGGCTTAGTTCAGTTTTGTTTTGAATGATCACACACTTTTTGACCTAAGCTGCAAACAGAAGTTTCATTTTATTTATTTAGAAGAGAAAACGCAGGAAAATGAGTTCTAGATGAAGCTGTCTAATGTTATAAGAAATAACTTTAGGCAAATGATTAATATAGAGAAGCACAGCAGAAAGAGGAAGGAAAAAAAGAGTCAAGCATGCCAAACCTTATTGGAGAAAATTCTCAGAAATATCACCATTAACCTGATGCATGGACACAAATTAAAAAATTAAAAATCAGCTTGCTTTCCTCCCAGAAGCTACAGAGGAAAAAAAAAAACAATTTCCTTGGAGTAAGTATGCAAAAATTCAAAGTTTTTGTTGGTGTTTAAGAAGACAATCTGAAAATAAAAGGCATATAATTTTGTTGACAATTGTATTTCTAGACTTTCAAAAGTACCCTAAAATTATGTGTGTGTGTAAAATTTAATCACATCAAAGAATTCACATAGATGAAGCCTCAGAAACTACTTTCTAAAGATGATGTCAGCATCATGCAAAGAGGCGGTGCAGGGAACTACTTGCTTTTAGTAAACAAAAATAAAAAGAGTTCAGAAAGGCATAAGGCTGGCTGTCAGGAAATGAGCTTAAGCAAAGGAAATGGGAGATGTCTGGTTCGGGGGAATTTGAGGAAGGCTTCTCCCAATGGGTACTTTTGTTTTGCTTTTCACGCTAAGTCAGGATACATGCTTTGTCTTTCATATGTACAAAAAGAAATGCCAAGGTGATAACATCTAGGAGGGTATTAGCTCTGAGTTTTTTCTATTACAGAAAGCTGTTCACTCGCAGCCTAGTGCCGGTTCTTCTTGATTCAGCTGAAATATTCAGGAAGAGGAAGGAATGATTAACACCAGGTTGAGCACTGATGTCTTTCACCAGACGAAAACAGAAGCTGGGACAGCTGTATTCTCTGGCCTAGGAAATGGGAATCAGGACACTGAAAGCCCACACTGAGTGGTCTGCCAGGATACTCAGAGACAGCCTCAGGGCAGGGGATGCGTGATCACACCATGCGCAAGTGGGTGGCTAACCCCCGCCATTAACATGCAGTCCAATGTAAAACAGTTTGCTCAAAGCTCCTGTACAAGTCATCACACTCCAGCCCACACCACCACAGAATGTTGTCTCTAACCCTTTCTATGTAGGAATTTTGGAAATGTTTATAGGAGATTAGTCTTCAAATGCCAAAGTGTATAACTGACTCGCAAAGAGGAGCTGAGACAAGAGACCGTGTGGCCCAAGAAAGGAGGAAAACGAGTCAGTCAGTTCCTAACCAACGTCCAGTTTGTGTTGAGGCCAGCTGTATGGCCCGAACTTTTTTTTCATGAGAGCCACCACGATGCTCCCCAGAAAACTCCTGAGCCGGGCTGAGTGGGTAGCA
>PVIA01017433.1:0-15740 GCA_004024845.1 Tonatia bakeri
CCTCCCTACTCTGCCTCACGCCTGCTGACAACCGCCACTCGCTGTCCTTCCCCCATCTCCGACTGCAATGGGGATCTTTGCACCCCGATGCACCACAATGAACCAGGCAGTACTCCAACGGGAGAGGAGCCCTGCTCTGCATGCTCCATGTCCCAGCGTCCTCCCAGCACGCCCCAGCAGCGCTGGAGTGCGGGACGCACTCCAGCACTAAAGTGTGGGCATGCTCCTCGGTCCAGTCCGGTCTGATCTGGGTTTTCACAGGAATGTCACGGGGGTGAGGTCCTCAGATCACATCCACAGCTTCAATCACTGTATCCCCGACGGTGCCCAGCCGAGCTTGGGCACTCGGTTTGGTCCCGAGCAACCCTTCAGTACTTGATGACCCACTGATTTAACTTGGGGCCAGGGTCAAGTTGGCACCAGGACACGAGGCACCTGCATTTCCATTTCCCCCGCTGGTGAGATCGTGGCCAAGCACTCAGCCTGTGCCGCCCAGCCCTTCACTGGGCTGTCCCTCCCGAACCGTGGGTGGGAGACAGACAGACAGCCACCAGGAGAATATGTGGATTCAAATCAGCGCGGACGCACCTTTGCACAGGTAAACAGTGAGCCTTGTGCGACTTTTGTGCCTCCTGTTCCTGTGTGGGAAGATGCATGTTCCCTGCCGTCACCTGGAGGCGTTACCGACTCCGCTGGGGGTGGCCGCAAGGCTCAGCCACACGCCATTCAAACTAGCTGGTGAAGTGCCCCCTGTATCAGAACTCATCACGCTAACCTTTGATTGCCCTAAATGACAGCCTGTGACATGATGGGTAATTTGTCCCGAGTGCCGTAAATAACACCAGGCTGCTAGTACTTCTGTCATCCCTGTGATAGATGTACTCGGCACGCCTCTGCGGAAACCTTTCCAGAGCCAGCTTCACTTCCTTGACGTGGAGGAGACCCTTCCCACATTGATGAGCTGGCAGCTGGATGGCTGGGGGGTCCATGACTCATTTCCCCACCACACCGGGAGGAGTCGGGCGTTGGAGGACGGCCTCAAACTTCTCCACCTACATTACTCGTAAGCACTGTCTAAACAGCCGGAGCAGCTCCCGGAGTCCGGGCGTCTGGGGACACCAGGGAGCTCCGCCCTCCGTCTCCAGGTTGCGATTTCCCGCGTTCCTGTGACGACTGTGTGACCCCGGGAAGCCACCGGGCGTGATCAGCAGGCGCTGTCCTGAGTCGTGTTGGAGATGCCATAGGCTGCCAGTAGCAGAACTTGAACATCCTCGGGCTAATGAGAAAAGAGGGGAGTGACCTCCCCATGTGAATGACGCATCTGGGCCGAAGGAAGAGGATCACCCCGGAGTGTTGTGTGTGGAGGAGGGTTTGCCGCAACTTCCCGGTCCCGTCGGAGCATGTTGGGCATGCTGAAGCATGTCGGTAGCGACGGTGATGATATTCGTGATGCTGCCGCTTCATGCCAGACGGAGCCCTCATTTTGAGTGACGATTTAATGTTACTTAAAATTTCTCACCTTCATTGTTGCTTTTAAATCTTTTAATTTGTGTAGCTTTGTATGCATTTGCTTACATATTTATACAGTTACATAGAATCTATAAGCACTCCTAGTTTTATATTTGCATGATTTTGAGATAATAGTTCCGGCAGACACTAATCCATCCACCCAGGGCTTTTGGAGAATTGTCTTGTTTCTGGAGGCCACGCAGCCACCAGATTCAGGAAATGCTCTTGGAGCTCGGTGGTTGGAAGGGAAACCTGCCCTGAGTGCGTGCCTGCCCTGGTGCGTGGCTCTCCTCACATGCAGATGGCGACAATGGCCAGGCCTGCTGTGACCGTTGTCTTCATGTCGAAGGCTGGCTTCCTCACTGGTCTTCCTTGTTTTCAGAACTCCTGGCCCCATTCTTCCAGGAGCCCTCCTCTCATCCAAGTTTAGATTTCTGTTCGGAAACCATTGGTTGACTTTAGGACCCTGCCATGTGGACGCTGTCATGACCTCACACAACATCATGGGAAGTGTTCGGGGAGCATTTGAAACTGGCCAGTGCCATCACTCTGTCTGACCAGGAGGAAGACGAGGTCCAGAACTGGCCCAGGCTGCTCCGGGGGGATGGGGGGGATGTGAAACAGGCTTCAGTAGTCAAGTCACGGATGACGTTTCTGCAGTCGGTTGTAGTATTAGAGAACCAAAGGTGAAAGTGAGTTCGGTGACAGGCCAATAGACTCTTCTTGGTTCGAACTTGAGGTCTCAGTGACCCCTACCGCAGCCACCAGGTTGCCTACTTGCCGTTTCCATCAATTACTCCCTCCCTCCCTCCCTCCCTTCCTTCCTCCTTCCCTCCCTCTCTCCCTCCCTCCTTTCCTTCCTTCCCTCCTTCTCCTTCCTCCCTCCCTCCCTCCTTTTCCTCCTTCCTTCCTTCTTTCCTTCCCTTCCTTTCTTCCTCCCTCCCACCCTCCCTCCTTCCTTCCTAGAAACTTTCTGGATTGCTAATACTGTATTAACAAGGACAAAAATAAGCATTATCATGCAGTATCCTGTGTAGTGTACAAAATAAGACATTCTCCCTGGGTCGCAGGTCTTCTCACTGAAAACTTCAGACATGCGTCTGCGTCAGTAAAATGCCGCACACGCTCACCTCATAAACCATGACTTCCAGAGCGTGCAGCAGACGCCCTGTGCTGTAGTGAGAAGCCAGTATGGTTTAAAAAGTCAATTCAATTAAAATGTATTTGAAATTATTTTCTTAGTATACAGGGAATATTTGTTGGTGCCCACATTTGGGTGACTCGTCGATAGGCAAGAAAGCCACTGAACGCTGAGTCATCATGACCGCTGTGGGCGGTGCCCCCACGCTCACCACTCAGCCAGGAGGTGCCTCGCCTGGTCGTCCGGTCAGGCTGGTTTCGGGCTGAATGGCCACCCTTGACTGTCCAATCACCGTGGTCACGCAGTGGAAACTGAGTCCCCAGTGCAGGAACAGACGTAAGCCCTGCTAACATGCTATGGTTTTGTAGGGTTTATGAGACGCGTGAAAAGAATGTTCTTTCTTAACCAAACCGAAGAGAACACCGTCAGGGAGATGAGTCGGGCCCCGGGAGATTTCGCAGCCATGACCGCCTCTGACTGATGCGAAGGAGCAGGAGGGCCAGCCTCGGCAACCCCAGGTAACCGGGAAAGGGGCTCCTGCGGTCGGAGGGGGCGGGGTCTGTGCGCCTCTCTATCGGGCTCTGCTCGGCACGAACGCTGCGCCCGCACTGCGACCCTAGCGCTGCGCCGTCCCTTTTCCCAGGAATAGGTCAGCGCAGACAGAAAACCAATAGAAAGTGGAAAACCCATTTTAGCTGCATGTTTTGGGAGAAAACGTCTTTGATTTTTTGAACTCAGCGGCTCGTAGAGCCCTCTGCGTTGCTGTGACTGAGAGAGCCAGTTAGAGGGAGGTCGTTCTTGTACTGGGCAAACTTCAGTGCGAGTGGCCTCGGCCAGCGTCCGGATCATGGGACACGCCTGTCCGAGGACACTGATGGCCCAGCGGCCACCGGGAGGAGAGGAGACCAGAGCAGAGCTCCCGGCGGGGGCAGGAAGGACGCGAGGCAGACACACGGGGAGCGGAAGACCGGTGTTCGCTTTCGGTTTTACAGCATTCTTGAATTCCGTTTGTCATAGAAGGAATTTTCACAGATGTGACGGTTTTACCTCTCCTTTATTCCTTGGAACAAGGTAGCAGACTGTCAACAGTTTTCAGAGCCTAAAGGTCAGGCGATTTGGGGGACCCTCCAAGGAAAAAAGACACAGCTATGAATATTATATGAAGTGTGACATCACAGTGCCTGTTTTCTTTAGAGTAAAACAAAGAAAAATCACAACTCACACATTTGAGAATCTCAAAATACTGTCCTCATCAGAAATATCGGGAAAAACATCTGAAAACAGAATTCCTACTCATTTTGCTCCTGACACGCTGGCCACCTGAGTTTTTCTGCAGCTTTGCTGAAGACCTACTGATCTCCCCATCACGAGGCCCTATGGTTTTGCAATATTTCCTGTAGAAAGACTGGAAAGCTCATGTGGGTTCTTCTCAGCCACGTTTTTGGCCGGACTTGTTTACACAGGATCACTTTCACTGGCAGGTGGCGTCTCAGAGTGACCGCTGATGAGGGCAATGCCCTGTGCAGTTGTAGCACTGTGGTCGCACTTGAGAAGACCTCCCCAGGGAGTTTCTCAGACAAGCCTCCGCCTGGGTCCCTGCCACCCTTCCCTCTGCCCACCCACCTGCCCCCAGCTCTGGCACTGAGGACACGCTCTCAGCTCTGTCCCTGCCGGCCCTGCTCCTGGTGCCACGGTCCCAGCTGAGTTCACAGCACAGCACTCAGTTCTCCTGGGCTGCCACGGGGTGGATGATTCTTGGCCACTGTGCAAGCGGACTGAAATGACTGACCCTTAACTTCTCCGCGGCGGGACCCCCAGGGTCCCCTCCCTCCGAGTCTGAGGGGCCGAGAGAGCAGTCTTTCCCAGGCACATTCAAAGGATACTGCCCTGCGCCCCCCGGCCCTGCGGTCTCTGGGCCCACACTGTGAGGACTTCTTCCAGAGTCCAGGCCGTGTGAGTGACGGGTCCTCGAGCTGAGGTGTCATTCGCTTGGGGGGAAATGGTCCCCTGACGGTCTGTGCGGCTATGAGCTGAGATATAAAAAGCATCAAACCTCCCCCCACGCGTCTTCTTGAGGGGGGCGGTTGAAGACAGTTTCCCTGTTTGGCCATGAGGGGTGACGGGGGTGGAGCTGGTGAGCGGGCCATCCATCGGTGCTCCGGTGTGCGAGGGACGCCTGACCTCCACTCTTCGGTTTCACCTTGAACGAGCCGGCTGCACATTCGCCACAGTCTGAGTGCGTCGTGTATTTTGGGCTGCTACCTGTCACTTGCTAATATTATCTTGGAATATATATGTGTGTGTGTGTGTGTGTGTGTGTGTGTGTGTGTGTGTGTGTGTATCTCCCTGACATGAAGACAGACTTCTCAGCACCTCCCCTATAGAACCTTCCCTAAACATGACCTACTTGAACATTATTTTGCTGCTCTCATGTTAGTAATATTACCCGGGACTGACAACAAAATAGTCAATGACACGCTTTTAGAAACTAATTGGAAAATGCTCACATCTGTCTTCAGAGTGTGGCATGCTGACTGCTTCGTTAAGCGTGTGCAGAAATAGTTCACACATGCACAGCCAGCCTTTAACGGGCACCTTCCCATGGGTCTGTGGGGGAGGGGGAACGCTTATGGGAACCCCCCGCGTGCTCGCCCCACCCGATCAGCACGGTGAGCCTGGAGGTTAGTCCCAGCGGCGAAGGAGCGCGGAGGCATGCGAGGGTGCAAGCAGAGGCCTCGCTGCGGCATCTGCTCACCTCGGACTGGCCTTGTTTTTCCTATCTTAACTCCACCGGGGGCAGGGACCCCGACATGGGGGTGGGGGAATTCCAGCAATGCCCCCGGTCCCTGCCGGGCACCCCAAAAACGCCGCTCTTCCTCCGCCCAGCCGGCACGCTCGGGTACGCGAACAGTTTCAGCATAAAAACTGCTCCACCACGATTCTGTTTCAGTCCCTGGGATTGGCCAGCACCAAAACGTCAGGCGAGGATCCAGTTGGACCTTCCTGCGAACTTGGACCACGTGCCCGAGATGCCCCTTCACGTCTTCCTGCGGCAAAACTCCCGCGGAGTCCGTTCTGTTAACCCTCAGGGTTGGAAACATTTGCCCCATTGTCTGGGGTGGGAACGCATGCCGTGTGCTTTAGAGTTCCCGTAACTTAATTTGAAAACCCTCGTGGATTAGGCGTTACTGGATCCTTGAAGAGAAGTTATTTTATTCACAGAGGGAGGAAGGGTCTCGGCTGAGTCCCTAGTGAGGCAGCCAGGGTTCAAGGTCATGCCCCCTGCTGTCTGACGTCCCGCTCCTCACTCGGCCGGCCTGCAGCCTGGACACGCTGCGCACGCTCTGGGGACACTCTGGGGACGGTGCCAGGTTCACCAGGGGCTGACGGTGAAAGAGACAGTAATTCTCAGCACCCATGTTGGCTTCAGCACCCCCGGCTGTGACGGCCCCATCAGTAACGTCTTTTAATGTCATTCCTATTTTCTGATGGCCAGAAAATAGCCCCTTCGCTGTATCCCTCAGAGCAGGTCCCCCAGAGCAGGAGAGGAGGGGACCACCCCCTGTGGACTGTGTGGGTCTCCCCTGGGCCGGAGGAGGGAGGGGCCGGAGGAGCTGGGAGCCAGCCAGCATGTTCCCATGTGCCCTGACCTGCATCCGGCCCTCCTACCTCCCCTGTAGCCTAGGGCACCAACTGAGGAATAAAGTAAAATAAAAGCCCGAACAGACTAAGCATTTTGCATGTTTTTTTTCTGCCTCAGTTGCTCCAACGCCCAGGCAGGCTGTGAGCCAACCAGGTGGCCAGGCGGAATAAGAAAATGAGCCACAAAACCATGTGCAAGCGCCCGTCTGAGGGTGGGGGGGGGGCTTCTGCTCATCCGGACACCTGGCACCCCCCATCCACAGTCTCCGCCTGATGGGCCCCGAGAAGGACTGAGTTGCTGCAGCCCAGCCGTGGCCCCAGTGTGACCTCACGGCCAGGAGACTGAGCTGAGCCGAGGGGTGAGGGTGGGCCCGTCGGGGAGGCTGCTGTCCCCACAAGAGGAGGAAGAACTGCCAGTAGGGAGCATGCAGAGGAGCCACATGCAGACGCAGGCGCAGGCGGCCTGGGCGGAAGGCAGCCTGCGGACCGCTCTGTGGGCACTTCCCCCACCCAGGCCCTGCGCCCCTGCATCCTGGGGGTCTGGATGCCCTCTCTGGGATGACCTGTCCTGGCAGACCAGCTGACCAGGCAGGCCTGTCACGTTCAGCAAGAGACACATCTGTTCCAAGCCCAGTGCTACCACCACAGCCTGTCCGGTGTCCCCTCCTGGGCTGCTCTCCAGTCCGACCCAGCAGGCTCTGTGCCCTTCCCGGTGTCCAGGGTCTTGGGGGTACACATCTGCACCTCCACACCTCTCAGCCCCTCACCACATAGAGGGGGTCATCCGCCCCCGTGGCCTGGGCACTGTACAGAGAGGGCCCTCGAAGGCACCCTGCAGGCCGCTACAGTTCCAGCCTCTCCAAGACGTGACAGATGTCCCTGTGTTTCTGCCCTCCAGTCCCCCTAACAGTCCGCCAGAACACAGATACTGGAGCGGTGTCTGCCGAATGAATGGATGCAATTCTCCATTATCTGTACAATTTTCCAAGCACATTAAATATAATGCTCATTAAAAGGTCTGATTTTCTTCACAAATTGGGTCAATAACAATGTTGCTTGTCTCTTACTAAACATGAAATTGTATCCTTGGGCAACACAATGTTCTAGTTATCAAACTGCTCCGAGGCAAGGCACAGTGTAATTCACATGTTAATACATTAGAAAAGCATGTTGTCAAATCACCTCATTTACTCTGAAACCCTGAAGCCACTCGGAAACAGAGGACCAATCTGGTGGTTCAGGGAGGAATTCTGCAGACTTCAGTGCCTTTGACCTTTGATGAGATTTAACTTTGAGTGTGAAATAATCAACAGGGAACTATGGATTTCAGGGCTGAAGACTATTGAATATTCACACCTTTATTTACATCCTTTGAACTCGAGACAGCTGCAGGTGATGACAGGGGCAGCACCCTGTGTGCGGGCCCACAGGTGGCCAAGACTCGTTTCACCGATGGCTGTCCACCGAGGTCCCTTCCAGACTCCCTCTGTGCAGGCTCCAAACACGCAGTTTTTAGGATTTCATAAGATCAGGAGCCTGTCACCTGATGGTTATGTTTCAGGATATGCTATTTATTATTTCAGCAAAAAATTGGGAATTATCAAGACTTTTATTAGCAAAAATCTAGGCAGTGAACTTTCCCCTTTAATCTCTAAAACTAAGGACAAGAGTTTATTAGAAAATCAGCCTCTGAAAAGAACCTCCTTGATTTATTATGATTCAGTTTAATTATTGTTTCATTAGTGTTGTTGTTTGTAAGTTAGTCTTGGAGAAATCTCCAACTTTAGCATCAGTCTCCATTTAATTATCTGTGCCTTGGTTTTTGGCTTCTGAATTGTTAGAAGTCAAATCTCCAACTGGCAGGATTCAATAGCTGATGATGAGCTGATAAAGTGTATAGTTGGTATATTAAACCCCTTTTAAAACTGGTGTATGGGCTCACATTAATTATGGCAGTTGGATAGGTTGGTAAGCACATTTGTGCCTAAGAGAGAACTTTCATTGGAGTAAAATACAATTAGTCACATTGATATGTATAGAAAACTAAACGGTGTGAAGATACTTTTAATTACGTGACATAAATTATTTGCACTGATGCATATTGAAATGTTTTGCATTAACCAACAATCATTAGCTCCAGAATAAGGTCTTTCTCAGCTTTTTCACAACCGCGCTCATTTCACCTCGCGAAATCCGCGGGCCGCCCCCTCGCCTGGATTTCCACTCCCTCTCCGGCAGCCTCTTCCTCGCGCAGCGCACACCGAGGTGAATGTTCTATTCGGCAGACACTTGACCTCGCGTGTATCTCAGCGTCCTCGTTCGATGGTGCAGCTGGGCCTTTATCGGCTCAGTTTTCTGCAGCTGCCACTTGATACCACGCGCGTCACGGCAAGGTCAGGGTAGAGGGATCCGGCCAACCCGCCTGTGCCATCTGAACTCGCCGGTAATCACTGCCTTGGTGACCCTCCGCCTTAATGATGCACTTCACACGTGAACTCTGCAGTGAGGTAGGAAGGAGGCTGCGGTGGGGAGTGAAACGGGCTTCCTGTCCAAGCCGGTTGGTGGTTCGCCCGGCTGGGTAATCACCAGCGTTTGCAGCCGAAAGCCAATCCTCACCGGGAAGGTCAAGTTGCCAGGCTTCTGCGAACAAACACTAGGGGGCGGCAGTGAGTTCATCGTCCCGTTTAAGGTTCACCCTTCCTAGATCTTTGGGCTTCGATGTCAAGATTTCAGGGCAGGTGTGACACGATCTTTCGAGTGTAGCAACTGTTTCATGCGAACGATGTCACCCGTGTGACCCGGTCTGGACAAAGGGCAGTTTGTCCTTATCTGCTTCAGGTGGCACAGTCACATCCGTGCCCCGGTTTCCAGCATCCGTGTCCCCGGTTTCTCCCCGGAAGTCAGGCGGCTTTGACAACCAGACAGGAACCCCGCCAGGCGCTTTCCCCCGTTTCCTCTAACGGCAGCCCGTCATTAAAAGCACCGTCTTTATCATTGCGATGTGGGGATGTGGGGGCACGTGAGTCCTCTCTATTTTGCACCCCCCATCCAGAAGCGGGAAGGAGACCTTACATTGCCAATTCCTCCTTTGCACCACGAAGACACTGAGGCCCGCGGAAGCACCGTGCTTCTGACACCACACGGGCATGTGACAACGTTAACTTACCGGCCCGTGGCAGTGACCACCGACGCCAGGCTCCTGATCCCTAGAGAAAGCTACTTTCTCCAAAATCTATAGTCTCTGCGTTCTCCGGCTACGAAGGTATTGTGTGTTAATTCCTCGTCTGGAACTGTGTTCTCAACTCTTACTGCACACGAAAATCACCTGCAGACTTTCTTTTTTTCCCCCCTGTTCTCCTATGCCCAGTCCCACAGAGACGCTGCTCTGATTGGCTGAGGAGGAAGTCTGGGCATCAGGGTGTGTGGCCCACCACCAGGTGGTTCTCAGGTAAGGCCGGCCGGAGACCCAGAGGGTGTGAGCCAATCAGCTCCCATTCTGTGCACAGGTTAACTAACAGGCATGCGCGCGCCAGCCACCTGCTCTCAGACTCATCCAACAGTGGCCTTGGCTTTGTGTTGCTTCTGTTTTGGCCCCCGGAGGTCTCAGGCCAGGACACCTGCAGTGGAAGGAGGGGCCCTGGGTGCCCCCCAGGTGGCTCTGGGACCACCAGGCAGGTGCCAGGTCAGCGGCTCCTTCGAGCCAGCCCCTCCGGCAGCTGGGACACTTCCAGCGGCAGAAGCGCTCTCTGTGGAAGCCGGCAGCGTCAGCCGCTCAGTGCAGTTTGGGTGAAACGTTCAACTTCTAACGGAGATGCTCGGCTGCCTGGGCTTGGGTCTTTAGGCAGAGGCAAGGAAACGGGCAGGGCGGGCTTGGAAAGGTTCGAAAGTCCCATCCCTCCCAAACGTCCTTAGGAAAACATTCTTCCTGTGTCTTGACCGACTCCAACAGGACCCTGAGGAGGCACCCAGGGACCGGGATGGTTGTCGGGGTTCACCCTTAGTGCTTCAGTACACCCCGAAGGTTCGAGGGAAGCCACTGAGGACAGAAAGAGCCTGGCTCCAGTCCTAGCTCTGCCCTCCCGATTTCTGCCATCTCGGCAGGCACACCCCTTCGCCTCTGCAAACCTCCGCCCCCTCGGGCGGGCAGGATGGTGTGGCTGCTTCAGAGGCACCACGTGGAGGGTCAGCTCGTGTCTGCTGAGGACTGGTTTTTCATGGACAATTGCAATTACCACAAGGTGTGTCTCAGGTCACTCACAGACTGCAGCTTGCGGACCGAATCTGAAACTCAGCAGTGCCCGGCCATTCCCGGGTATGGGGGGCTGCCACCACCACGCCTCAACAGCACGGGGTGACCAGGCAGTGACGCCACAAACCTCCACCGTTCATCATCTGGCCCTGCACAAAATGTTCCCTGAATGGATGTCATTCTACATCCTAGCTTTCATGCTGAACAAATCATTGCCCATGATAAAATTAGATTTATACTAATGTAACCATGTTGTGGTTTAAATAAACACTTAAGTTGGGGTTTTATAATTTTATACTGATTCATAGAACAGCAACAAGCCTCACTCATAGAAAAATGAGCAAAAAAGCAAATTGTTCTGTTGATACAGAGTTTGGCCAGGCCAGACGTATTTTTATTCTATCATTAACCGTGTCAGAAAATTAGTTTTAAGCTATAAATAAGCTTGATTCGTGTTGGGGCGTGTGTGCGGGTGCAGGTGCATGCACGCAAAGTCATGAGCTCCGTTTCATCTTCAACCGCGTCGGGGGGCTGGACTAGGAGGTCAGAGACGGGGGCGAGCACACAGTTCGCAGACACAGAGGCGGGGGCCAGCACACAGTTCGCAGATACACAGGCGGGGTCGAGCACGCATTCGCAGATACACAGGCGGGGGCGAGCACGTAATTGGCAGATGCATCGGTGGACAGCCCCTGGGGCAGACACTGCCGCAGACCCAGGTGCTGATCAGTGACATCCCGTGGACTCTCACTCACAGGTGGCGTGACAACCCCGTCTTCCCCCATTTTCCGATGATGGAGCACACTAGTGGAGAAGTTTTTCGGGGATTTGTTTTCATCATTGGAAACAGTGGAACGCTGAGACACAGCTTTGCGGGAATAATGCATAGCATCCCGTGATGGGATGCTGCTCTCGGGCTGCTCCGTGAGTGGCAGCTCCCAGCCTCTCCACTCCTGTCGCACAACACAAACGTCACCAAGTGTTCCCATACCACCGACAAGCCCCGGGGGACGGCCGGTGACTCACGCACCTGTCCGGCCCTAATGGCTGTTCGGGGGTCTCCGGGAACACCGGAACGTACAGAGTCTCCCACGAAGAATCTTTGTTTTCTCACCCGTGGGTGCCTGCTAATAAAACCCAGTGCCGTGTCCTCGGCAGAGGAGCAGCCACGGCTGCGGGAGCAGGACGGGGCCGCAGACGTGACACGTTTGCTCTCTTGCCTGAGGACGCACGGAAGTCATGCTTTACTGGACGGGAATAAGTGGACGCATGCCTGTTGATTACGTGCCTTCAGTCAGCGCTGTTGACTCACAGGATGGTCGTCTGGAACCCAGGGCACCCGGCCGGCAGTTTTCCAAAATGCCGGCGCAGACAGGCAGTGCCGGACTGTGGACCGGAGTCCAGTTGCTCCTCACTGTCACCTGCGCGTGGACGGCCCACCTTGCTCACATGAGCCGTGCTGGCCGAGGTGCGGTGACCTCCCGTCCTGGAGGTTCTACGTCCTGGAGGACGGGCTCCTTTAATACCTTTCTTGGCGAAGCATCGGTTCATCCACTGCCGCGTTCCCCGGGGTGGGGGGGGGGTGAGGGGCTGCCTGTCTTTTTCTGAGTGGCGTGTCCGGGGCCCCTGCACATCCTCTGCAAGCAGAGCTTTAACAGGACGCGCCCGAGCAGACCTCCTGCACCGGCTAGACAGTGGTGTCTTTGATGGGTGGAATTTCTCCAAGTCAGCAATACGGTCCAGCCTATTATTTTTCTCATCATCGTTCATGTCTTTTGTGCTTGAAACATGTTTCCTCACTCAGAGGTCTCAGAGACGTTCTCTGGCACTTGGCTCTAGACAATGTATCACTTCACCTTCAGATCTGCGTCTCTCTGGAGTCCTCGAGGGTCCAGACGACTTTCCAGGGCGGTCGGCCATTCACCCCACACCACTGGAGAGTGAGTACCCTGTCGCGGGTCCAGTTCCGTTACCACGGAGGGGTCTGTTTTGCGAGCACGCCATACCGTAGGCATCTCTTCTCTGTTCATGGGCATTTGTGTCATTTCTGGCACCCGGGCTTCCCGAGAGGACAGAGCTGCGTGGGTCTGCTGCTCGCCTCTGTCCCACGCGCCGATCAGCGGCCTGTCCTGGAACCACCCACTCCTGTCCGAACCACGTCATTATCATCACAGGTCCTGGCAGGGCGCAGTGTTAGGGGTCAGCTTTGCTTTTCTGCAAAACTGCATTCAGTTCCCTCTCTGTGCAGGGAAACCAGAATCCGTGTGTCCACCTGTGGGAAATGAAACAAAGCAGCACCAACAAAAGCCCATCCGGTGCTGGGTGAGGATTAGAGTGAACCCACCGACTGACGTTGGAGGAAATTGCTGTTTACAACGTCCTGCCTTCCGCTCCTGGAGCGCAGTGCTGAGGTGCCTTACTTCCGATCTTTGATTTCACTCCCTGCTACCTTCTCCGAAGTCCTTCTTCAGGCCCACTCATCAGGACTGGAGGTTTGGCTGAGATCCTAAGTGGCTCCATTTTGAAATTCAGTTTCTGTTTTTCTGTTGCCAGTGTTTAAAAACACAGTTGGCTGTCCTTTGTGGTCAAAGCCATATCTGCTGGATACACTGCACTTATACCGAATGGGACATAAAGGAAGAATAAAAAGGGTTATGTTTGGAACAAAAAACACCTGCAAACACACCTCGGTCATCATGTTACTCTGGAGTGAGTCCACCTTGCACACCCAAAGGCAGATGTGCTGTTTTCCCCGAGCTCCGTTTCAGGACAGCCCTTGTATAAGGACCTTCAGGGAACAGTTTCCGCTAGTACAAGGGTCTGGGGCAGAGCCACACACAGCGATCTCTTTCCCTTTCGATGTGACAGACAAGGTTAAGAAGTGACAGAAGTGACTTGAAAGGAGACACCCAGCAACACAGAATTTCTTTAGTGGAGGGTAACTGTCTCTCTGTGGCCCTACTTAGAAGCCTTGAACAAAATCAGCCTGATCTGCGTGTCACTTTGGAAAACCATGTTCTGTCTGAACGATAAGGACATTAAACCAGAAAAAACATAGCTGGAGAATTAAAGTGCCCATTGAATAAACACTGGGAGGCTGCCAGCTGACCCTCTCTGGTCTCAGAGCAAATCACTGATGCGCAGTGTGGAACGCTGTTTCAGGCCGGCGACATTTCAGAGGGAGCGCAGACTCGGTGTTCGGGGAGAGCTTTAGGCAGGTAACCTAATATCGGTACACAGAGCAAGAGAATTCGACTTAGAACACACGCCCAGAGTAGGTAATTCATATCAAATTGACTTAAAATTGCCTTGTTCCCCCACTGCCTCTCTCGGCTGTTCTGGAATCCAATTTGCTCTGCGCCGGGATGGAATGTATTAGGCGTCACAATGGAAACTTACGGCAGGAAATTAATTCAAGTGGCAGTATGCTTGTTAGGTTAGGAGCTCTATTTAAAAAACACCTTTTTTCCCCACTTTGCAGTAGTCAGTAACTTTCACATAAAATCCAACCTCTCGATCTTATATACAACTGTATTCGTTGAACAAATACGTATGTTTTCACCACAGACCAGGTTTCGTGTCGTTACTACGGATGAGAAGATGAAAGGAACAGTCCTGCCATGAGATCGAACGTGCACTCACACACACACCACAAACAGAACAAATCAGGTATATGAACCAGAAAGTCCTGTTAATTCAGCGGGAAAGGTCCTGTCTCCCACATGCAGAGTTCCTTTTCTTTGCACTGTGGGGATCGGCCTTTCAGATTGTTCTGGAAACCGTGAGGTCCCTGGAAACACAGGGTCTGCACCCGGAAGGAGGTGTTTGTGCTTCGTCCCTGGTGACGCCAGTGAGTGGCACGCACCCAGCTGGGTCCCCAAGCCTGTGTGGTGCTTGCGGTGATGGCAGTGCAGACGGGAGAGGAGGGAGCCCCGTGTCCCCACGTGACTTCTCCCAGGTCACACGCACACAGTGCAGAGCCTTCCCTGGGCAATGGTCCCTGACACGCACACTCATGGGGTTTTGCTGCAAGGCCTGATGTGTGCGGTGTGCTGAGACCATCATGAGGGACCCGGGAAGTTCCTCTCGGTTAAGACTTGACTCTGGGGCGTTTTTGCTCCACAGTGAAATCTTGTAGTTTATTGATTTGCTTCTAGTACATTGATGAAGTCAACACACTATGTATGTTAACATGTTTAGGGACATATGTGTGTGTGTTTTTCCTCATGGAGAAAACTATGCTCTGTATTCATTAGGAACTTGCTTATTAATAGGCAGGCATGACCTGCAACTGCCTTCACCAGAAACTGGTAACTGTTACAAAATATGATGATTTTACTGAACGCCTACTTGAGTCAGGAACATGACTCAACTCAGGAACAGCTGGGAATCTCAAAGACGCGTCCCATGCCCGGAGACCCATGAGGAGGGAGTGTTCTGGAAGAGGAACACAGTAGCGGGTCAGTGCTAGTACAAGGTGACGTGATGCTTTCCTGAGGTGCCCAGAGGTGATCTGAGGAGGCACGGATTCAGCCCCCTTCCCTTACAGCCACTCTCTCTGATCTGCTATCACTTCTGACGATATTGGAGAGTTAAGCTCAGACATGATCTGTCATCTGTGGTCAGGACATACTTGATAAAACGCGATAAAGACAGTTTGGGACTGCGAACACAGTTACTACCTTAGCTCAGCGACAGGGGGCGCAAGCGAGCACAACGCAGAAGGGACAGCCCCTGTTCCCCCCAAAGGGAACCGAGCCCTGCCACACAGAAGGGCAGTTCAGCTCGGACCCGCCCGGCACAGATGCTTGCCCGCGTCTCCCCAGGGTCTCACCCCGATCTCCCCCGGTCTCCCCCGGTCTTCCTCCGGTCTCCCCCAGGCCTTCCCCGGTGCACAGATCACGGACAGAGATGTGTCGATACCCGCGTGTAAAAGAACTCACACGCTGACCACTCATCTCCTGTTTCTGCACTGTTCTCAGCAAACCACGCAGAAACAAATGAGACAAAGCTAGCGCGTGTTTTCCTTAGCGAATAGGAACACTTCCGCTCGCCCTTCTGACAGAAAGGTAAGGCGGCGTCCTCGTTGCCGCGGCTGTTGCTCTGGTTACCATGCGTGGGGAGACTCCCCGGGCAGCTCCTGCGTGTGCTCCGCCGACCACACGGAGCAGGCACACATGCAAGGACCCTTCCAGAAAC
>PVIA01017434.1:0-15686 GCA_004024845.1 Tonatia bakeri
TTTCCTCTTCCCCTTCTGGTACCCCTATAATTCGGATGTTGGAACGTTTAAAGGTGTCCTGGAGGTCCCTAAGCCTCTCCTCAGTTTTTTGAATTCTTGTTTCTTCATTCTTTTCTGTTTGGTTGTTCCTTTCTTCCTTCTGGTCCACTCCATTGATTTGAGTCCCAGTTTTCTTCCCCTCACCATTGTTTCCCTGTGCGTTTTCCTTCATTTCTCTTATCGTAGCCTGCATTTGTTCATCTAATTTATATCCAAAGTCAACCAATTCTGTGAGCTTCCTGATCACCAGTGCTTTGAACTGTACATCTGGTAATTTGGCTATCTCTTGGTCACTTAAAAAAATTGGTTCTGGGGCTTTCAAATATGTTTGAGCCATCTTTTTTATTTTCCTTTGGTTTGGTTGTGGCTGTTCGTAAGGGCGGGGCACCGCAGTCGCTGGGTTGTGACGTGGTATGTGGGGGCGGGGTCTGAGAGGGAACAATGGCGCCTGCTCCACTCTCTCTAGGACTTCCGTCCCCTCCACTGCCTCCCACAAGCAAATTGGGCCCTTCCGGTGCTGGCTCCTGGGCGGTGGGCTGGTGTATTTTCTCGGACTCTGTGGGCTTCCCCGAGAAGTCTCCTGTGAGGCTGGGAGAGTCTCCTGGCCTCAGTTCCCAGACGGGGCTCTTAAGCTTTGAAACGCAGTGGCGCTGCCCATTTTCGCTTAGTTTGTGCGCAAACGTGTGGCTGCGGACAGCTAGCTGCCTTGCGTCCCTCACTGGGTCTGCTAGTCGCCTCCCAAGCCCAGGGTCCCCCACGGGTCAGTCCGCTGCCGTCTGCACCCTGCGCGCCCGTGCCTGCCAGCCAGCGTTTCTTCCTGCCAGGACCCCTTGACCCCTCTCCGCAGGCCTCCGACTCCGCCACTCCTTACCAGTCTGGATGTACTGGAGCCCGACTTCTATTCAATTAATTTCTCTCTGTTCTGGTTGTTTATTGTTTCTCAATTTTTGTTGTCTTTAGTTTTGGTTGCACGAGGAAGCACAGTGCAACTGCCTATGCCTCCATCTTGGCCGGAACTCCCCTCAATTGTATACTTTCAACATGGTGTAGAAACATGGAGAAAAAAATGCTATATGACCAAATAATTTTAGTATTTTGCTAAAAGGAATGTGGATGTTTTTACTGGCCACATGCAGGTCAATTCCAGAAGCACTGCACCCACCAGGATGACAGGTGTGGGTTGGGGAGGCCCAGCCGCTCAGTACATCTGCAGCATGGATGACTCCTTCCAGACCGGGGGCCCTGCCCGGTGTGGCGAACCCTCCCTGGCACAGCCAGCAGCTGGGGACTGAGGCTTATGGGTCTACCTGGAGAAGCCCGACGAATGCTCACATCCAGGAGTCACCGCCTGAGTCTGCAGGGAGGTCCCCTACGCTGCGGGGCCTCCTTGGCCACTTCGTGTGTTCGTTGTATGAACCCACTGAGCAGCCACGAGGAGGCACAAGAAGCCCCAGAGGAGAAGGGAAGGACTGGAGGGGATGACACAGATGCTGCCAGGAGCCCTGCAGCCGCACTGCATCCCAGCGGCTCAAGTTCCTGACCCTGACCGCTTGGCGCCTTCTGGCCTTCTTGCCTTTTCATCGGTACCTGGAGAGCCCTGAGGCATACACGGGGGGAACAGGTTAACATCGTAGAGGACCAGACTGTTGTCATGGAAATTTTCTTTATTTCCAACCATTCCTTTAAAACCGTCCACCCCAGGGTAACTCCCACCCACGCATCGAAAGCCCAGATCCCCCCTCCACAATTCATTCATGTTTCTGACTCTATGGGACACTCGTCACCTCATATCCCAGCAAGTCCCCAACATTTGCCCCTGCATTCCTGCACCCCGGCTGGATCCCCTCCCTTTCCCCTTCCACAATGAACACGTGTCTGCAACATGGGTGTATGTCCCCTGTCACCTGGGTCCTGGGTTTCAGCTTCTCTCTGCCCGGGAGAAAGCTTCTGCTGGATGCACCCCACTAAGCAGGGTTATCACAGGAGAATACAATGGGCTCCACCTCATAGGACACCAGCTTGCCGCAGTGAGGACACGGGTTGGTGCTAAGCCGGATGGTCCTGGACTGTCCTAAGTCCCTCAGAATCCCTGCCAGCTCATCCCAGACCTGGTCAAGTCTCCCCATCTCGAGAGCCCCGCTGGAGTTGTAACTCTCCAGAGGGGCCGGGTACAGCTCGAGGCCTAGATTGTGCAGCCCAGCAGTGTGGCGCAGCAGCTTCTCCATGGCAGCCAGGGACAGGAGATTCCCAGACATGCTGAGGGCCCTGAGCTGGTGGCAGCAGCTCAGGGCAGGCACCATGGCCTCGACGTGGGAGTCCATGATCCCGCAGTAAACCAAGTCCAGGTGCTGGAGCGTGGCCGTGACCTCCCCTAGCAGCGCATAGAGGAGCTCAGGATCGAACTCGGTCAGGCAGACGCCATTCAAATCCAGGGACTTGAGCTGACGGAGGTTCGGGCACCGGGACAGGTGTATCACGTCCAATTCCAAGAGCAGGGAATTTGTTATGGAGAGGGTCTCCAAGCGGGTCTGCAGGCAGCTGGGGAGAGACAGGGCAGTTAGTTCTGGGGAGTGGGGGTGACAGGTCGAGGGGGCCTCCGGGTGGCAGAGGGCTGGTTTGTCCAAGTGCAGGGTGGCTTTGACCATCGGACGAAGGCCAACGGCCAGGACGCCCAGTCTTGCTTCAGGCAGAGTCCTTTCACCTTCACTTATGTGACTGGGTCAAGCTCATGAAATCTCCAAACCTTCCCTTCCTCACCTGTCAGACAGAGCACTCCACTTAGGAGGATGGATGGATAAGACGGAAACCACTGGAACATGCTTAGAGAGCCTGACCGCATCTCGATCAAGTGTGGGCACCCCTGAATCTTAATATTGGGGGATAAAACCAAAAACGCTCTCAACTCCAGCTTCCCTCTGTCCATGGCGGGAGCCCTGGGTGCCAGGATATCTGGGCCACGTGAGGCTAGTTCTTCTGAGGCAGAAAGAACACACCTGGGCACGGTCCTGCCACACCAGCTGGGGTGGCCAGTCTGCAGGGGTTACCCGCAAACCATCTCTCACTTTCGGTCACCCTTTGCGCCCCTGCTCCCTAACCTCCAGAATCACGCATTTCCCATCTACTACTCACCTCACCTAGAGCTCAAAACCCCTTCTCACAGACGGGGAACCAGAGACACGGCCGCCTGCATCACACAGCTGGCAGGCACGGAGCTCTCCCTTGGAAACGCTCGATCTCACATGGGTTTTCCTCTTCACTCACCTCTTCGGAAGTCACCTTAATTGAGACATCTCTCCCTAAGGAAGCATTTACAAGCCCACCCTCGCTGGCTCCGAGCTCCCTCTCCCAGTGTGTCCCTCCTCCTTTCTTTGGGGGGCTACGTGATACCACCCTTCAGAGCAGCAAACGAGACAAAACACTTGACGTCCTGCCGTCATGCCCACTGTCACACAGCTCACCTGAGTATCTTGCCCAGATGGCCTGTGAGAAAGGCAGGAGACTCCAGGTAGAGGTGCTGCAGGTGCTGCAGCCGGAGGAACTGAGAGGTGAACTGGGCGATGTGGAGCTCCTCTTCCCGCTCCTCCTTCTGGGAGGCTGGCAGGTGGACGTGGGACAGAGAGAAACTCCGCACGTTGGTCATCTGACCCAGGTAAGACGCGAACGTCCCCAGGCTGGACAGGCTCCAGGGGCAATTCACTTCCACCTCCTGGATGCAGCCCAGCGGCACCAGGGCCAGGGACTTGACGTTCCTCACGGGCACCCCCACAATCTTCAGCGTCTTACAGCACAGGTGAAGGGACCCTTCCCTCTTCTTGGCCCACGAGATGAGATAGGTGAAGAAATGATCCTGGATCCTATTGCTGAAGCAAAGGTCTACGAACACCTCCAAGGGGGCCGAGGGCTGCCGTGTCCCGGAACTGCCCTTGGCCCCGGGCCCGGGCTCAGAGTGCTCCTGGGCCCTGGCTCCACACCACCTGCTCCAGAAGTGCTGGCTGGTGTCCCGTAGATCCAGCACCCGCAGTCTCCACCTCCTGTGGGGGAAACAGGGGCACTGGCTGAGACGCTGGTCGGTCAACAAAGGAGAGCGGGCCAGAGCGAGCCTGAGCGCCTGAGAGCTCGTGGCAACAGGTGGACTCCACCCCATGGGCTTTCACTCTGCGCCCCAACGTCAGTTTCTCCTGGGCCCTCTTCTTCCTTCTCTGCTTTGCTTGTCTCCGTCTCCTTCCCTTCCACACTTCCTGGTCAGCAGGGCTAGTGCCTTTAAGGACCACGGGGAGGACACAGGGCATGTTTTTTTTTCTGGCGCCCCTGCCTTGTAAGCAGACCTCCAAGCTTCTCTGAATGTCCCTGTCACCCTCAGAAACCTCTGGTCCACCCCCTCGGCCCTCCACCCTGCCAGGCCCCAGCTGTCTTCCGGGATGCCCAGGACCCTGTGGGGCTACCTGGATCAGCCTCACCTGGGGCGAACCTTCTGGGCAAGCAGGATGTCAAGCCCATCGAACACAGCTTGTAGGGCCCTACCCTGAGGCCTCTGCGTCAGGCCCCCCAGAGGGAGGCAGTCGAAGGGCCAGGCGCACACCATGGCCGTCAGGGACGCTCTGTGTCTCCCGAAGAAGGCCTGCGTGAACAGTGGCGGGAAGAGCTCAGAGGGCAGGCACTCCAGATCCCCGACGGACAAGGCCCTGGCCCTCAGCAGGCTCTGTCCTGCCAGGTCCAGGAGTCTGGGTGGGGTCTGGAAGCTCATCTTCAATCTGTTTCAGCGGGAATCCCGTGGACACGTCTAGAAGATAAAGCATCCCTGTCAGGACAAGCATGAGCACCCCCAGCACCTGACCCCCACCCCCCTTCAGAAGACCCATCTCAGGGCCAAAGCCACCACCTGGCGATGGTGATGGCCTCAGTTTACCCAGCTCCAGTCTGCCCCTGCTGGTCCTGGACAAGCACCTCAGAGCCACCCACATCTCTGATTCTGGTGCAACCCAGAAGTGGGGACGGAGAAGCCTGAAAGCTGACCCCGCCCTTCTGGAAGGGAACTTGCAGACCATTCGTCGCTCCGAAGTGACGGAAACGGAGACGTCATGAGGCTCAAACAGCCTACACCCTCCATTCCCACAGTTAGCCCACTGGGGAAGGTTGAGAAGACGCCCCTCAAATGCATGCCATTCATATTTAACATTTTTAAAATATATTTTATTGATTATGCTATTACAGTTGTCCCATTTTGCCCCTTTATTCCCCTCTGCCCTGCACACCCCTACCTGCCCCCATCCCCTGCCCTTAGTTCATGTCCATGGGTCATACATATAAGTTCTTTGGCTTCTACATTTCCTATACTATTCTTAACCTCCTCCTGTCTATTTTCTACCTACCATTTATGCTTCTTATTCCCTGTGCCTTTTCCCCCATTCTCTCCCCTCCCCCTCTGCTCCCCTCCCTGCTGATAAGCCTCCATGTGATCTCCATTTCTGTGATTCTTTTCCTGTTCTAGTTGTTTGCTTAGTTTGTTTTTGTTTTTTAGGTTCACTTGTTGTGAGTTTGTTGTCATTTTAATGTTTATATTTCTGATCTTCTTTTTCTTAGATAAGCCCCTTTAACATTTCGTATAATAATGGCTTGCTGATGATAAACTCTTTAACTTGACCTTGTCTGGGAAGCACTTTATCTGCCTTTTCATTCTAAATGAAAGCTTTGCTGGTAGAGTAATCTTGGATGTAGGGCCTTGCCTTTCATAACTTCAAATACTTCTTCCCAGACCCTTCTTGTCCACAAGGTTTCTTTTGAGAAATCAGCTGACAATCTTATGGGAATTCTTTTGTAGGTAACTGTCTCCTTTTTTCTTACTGCTTTTAAGATTCTCTCCTTAATGTAATTGTGATGTGCCTTGGTGTGTGCTTCCTTGGGTCCAACTTCTTTGGGACTCTCTGAGGTTCCTGGACTTCCTAGAACTTTATTTCCTTTGCCAGATTGGGGAAGTTCTCCTTCATTTTTTTTTTTCAAATAAGTTTTCCATTTCTTGCTCTTCCTCTTCTCCCTGTGGCACCCCTATAATTTGGATGTTGGAATGTTTAAAGATGTCCTGGAGGTTCCTAAGCCTCTCCTCATTTTTTTGAATTCTCGTTTCTTCATTCTGTTCTTGTTGAATGTTTATTTCTTCCTTCTGGTCCAAAACATTGATTTGAATCTCAGTTTCCTTCCTGTCACTGTTGGTTTCCTATACATTTTCCTTTATTTCACTTTTCATAGCCTGCACATTTTCTTCTATTTTGCGTCCACACTCAACCATTTCTGTGAGCATCCTGATTACCAGTGTTTTGAACTGTGCATCTGATAGGTTGGCTATCTCTTTATTGCTTAGTTGTATTTTTTCTGTAGATTTGATCTGTACTTTCATTTAGGCTATTTTTTTTTGTCTTGGCGCACCTGTTACGTAGTAAGGGGCAGAGCAACGCATGTGGCTGCGTTGTCTCACTGCTGTATGTGGGGAAGGGCTCAGAGAGGGAACAATGCTGCTTGCTTAGCTCTCAGCTGGCTTCCAGTCACTCTCTCCACTACCCACAAGCAAATTGGGCCCTTCTAGCGCTGATTCCCAGGTGGGTGGGTTTGTGTATGTTCTAGGACCCTGTGGTTCTCTCCAATGAACTCTGTGAGGCTGGGAGTTTCTCCTGCTGCCACCACAACCCCCCACAGGTGTTTTCAATCAGAGGTTTGAGGCTTTATTTCCCTGTGTTGGAACCCTGAGTTGCGAGGTCTGTTTTGCTCCGCAGTTGTTCCTCCCAGTTTATCTGCCCGTGAATGTGGGACCACCAGATCCACCAGCCACCACCTCACCCAACTAGTCCTCTACCCGCCCCCTTGCTGAGGGTTCTCTCTGCCTGGCTGCCTGTTTCCGCCCCTCCTACCGGTCTGGATGAATGTTTCTTCTTTAACTCCATGGTTGTCGGACTTCCATACAGTTCAATTTCCTGTCAGTTGTGGTTGTTTTTGTTCTTAAGTTTTTTATTGTCCTTCTTTTGGTTGTGTGAGGAGGCACAGTGTGTCTACCTATGCCTCCGTCTTGGCTGGAAGCCCATCTTTAGACTTTTTAAATGGAACCAAAAAAACCCCAAAACAAAACAAAAACCATGCATATGAAAATGAAAAGGAACAAAACAAAAAGAATAGAACAAAAATGAAACAAATAACAGAAGAAGAAACAAAAAGATAAAATAAAATCGGCTCAGTTAAGATATTTTAAAATAAACCAAATCACAAATCAAAATGCTTGGGATTTGAGCAAAACCACACTTAGAGGCAAAACCGAAGACTTAAATCTACTGGTCTGCAAAGAAAGAAAAAAGGAAGGTCTCTGTGCTATCTCAGGCTGCTTGTCACCATGGGAGACCAGCTGCCTTAGGTCAGAGGGGCTGTCCTCAGTGGAGGGGGCAGCTTACCTGCGCTGATGCCGTTGGCCGGGTGCCCAGACCTCAGACCTGGTGGAGACCCCAGCAGCAACTCCAGAGGTGAGTTTCTGTGTCTCTTCTTTGGTGTCTGAGGCTTTTATTGACCTTTGTAATCGCATCTTCCCCTTTCCAACTATCAACATCCAATCAGAAATCAATACCTAATTAGATTCCTCAATCTCTAACCTTTAACCCTGATGGGATCTTTCCCTTCCTCCAGATGAATTGACTGGATCAGACGTTCAGGTAAGGAAGGGAGAAAATTAGGGAGGGACCAAGTTCAGGGCTGAGTTTTGCTGACCGCCCAGCAGTAGTGACCCTCGGGGTGAGCCAGGGAAGGGTGCGGTCGGTTCCTGGCTTCGGTCAGGGGGAACACAAGATCAGAAAGCATCCCCATTGGGGGATCTCTGGCCGCAGCAAAATTATCAAAATGTCCCAGGGCTAAAACAGCTTTGGGAGGACGATGGTGCCGTCCCCAAAGAAAAGAAAATAAATGTGTCTGGGCCTGAGGTTGTCACTTAGGCTTTCTGTCAGGAAACAGAGCAGACCCTGAGCTCACTCAGGGAGCAAGGGACATGCAGCTGAGGACGGGCCGGTCCCCCAGACCACTGGGCTTCTCTGAAGGAGGTCAGGTCAGAACTGCCACAGGGAGCCGGGGTGGGGGCTGGGCAGGGCGGAGCCAGACTGTCCTGAATGACCCAATGCCACGGAACAGATGGGGCTTTTCTGGGAGAGAAGAGGGTTTGAGAGACTTCTCCCTGGGTGAGTTGAGACACTAAGATGGGACAGGCCGAAGTGGAGACAATGTCATCCTTGAGGGCAAAAGGGAGGTTCTGTCTCTGCCCCTCCCCAGAGGATGATGGGATTAGCTCAGCAAACTGCAGAGAAGGTGAAGGCCAGGCAAGTTTCAAAGCTGGGCCGCTGACCAAGGTTGGTCTCACGTCTGCAGCAAAGGAGTTCAGTGTCTCTTCTGCCTTCCTCAGGCTCATCCCGGGTCAGGACACAGTGCCCTGCTGGACCGTTGGCCGCTCATAAACTGGTGTCAAGTTGGCCACCAGGGGGCAGGCTTGTCCCACTAGAGGGCGGAGCTCCGAAGGCGCTGGGTTCTGCAGCCCAAGCCTTGCGTCCTAGCAGAAGGCACAGCCGCCGTGAGAGTGGGCTCTGACTCAGGTCTGAGTTGTCCTCTGTGGCCTGGCCTGTTTTCCTGGTCACGTCTATTGTCTTCGAATGTTGAGCAACAGCCCCCAACATGCAGGACTGACTTACTCCATACCAGTCACCGAACTCAGTCATTTTCTCTGCCTTAGAGATGATCACTGACAGAGGAAGAGAAAGATTGGGGGGAGGGGGATGGGAGTGGGGACAGTGGCTTCTTCCAGGCCCCGCGGCCTGTCAGTGGTGGAGGCAGAATTCTAAGGCCCGACTGTTTGTCCCTGTTCTTGAATATGACACCCCACGGTCCCGGCGCTGGGCAATGCGCTGCTCATTTTAATGCTTTGTAATAACATTCTAGCATCATGGGCTCCTCTGCAGCTGGAGGAAGCCTCAGACAGCACCAGATCCATAAGGCACCACGTCGTTTTCACGGCAGAGTCTGCTGCCACAAAAACCAAACCACCCAGATAAACCACAGGGGCTCAGCCTCATCCACCAGGCAGAAATGACTCTTCTGACCCTTGGCTTGGGACATCAGCTGTGGTTGGTGGCAGTGACAGTCAGCAGGACCACCCAGCGAAGCCCCAGTCCTGCACTTGGTTCCCCACCGTAAATATTAACTCAGCTTTTCTCCTGCCGTTTTTTTTCTTGATTATTTGCTAGAATGTGGTAGCAAGTGACCCCCCACCCCAAAAATGTTTTAAAAATTCATAGAAAAATAGCCCAATCCATTCATTTTTCTGTTGTTTATTTAAGGTTGGTCTGTTTTGGTGACAGAACAGGTGAGATGCGCCGACAGCAATGGAGTGGATGGGCGACCAGGCTCTCAGGAATGCAGAGGCAGGGAGCTGGTTTCCTCTCCGAGGCTGGCCAAGGAATCGTGGGGCTCATTTCTGCTGACTCAGCAGTGGGGAGAAGCAGAGCCCTGGGAAGAATATCTTTAGACATCAGAGTGGTTGGGGCCTGGATACAGAGGTCCCCCTGGGGCAGGGGTTTTAGGCCTGTGAACAAAAAAAGAGGGTGGAGGGGCTCTGTAATAAATCTAACCGAAAGTAACCTCACAGGGTGAGCTGACTGTGAATTGCCACCTGGGCCGGTCGTGGCGGGTACTCACGCCCAAAGCTAACACGCCTTTAAAGTACCTCTTCTTCAGAACTAAGGTCACAGCACCCTCAAGAGAGCACATAATCTTGTTAACTACCCCATAATCCAATCCCCACCCTGCTTTCTCCCACCTTTACATAAGTCTCCTTACAGTGCCTCCCGAATTCCGAAAGTATAAAAGAAACCGCAAACTGTCATCCTGGGAAGCATTTTCCTCAGTCTGTGGAGTCTTGTTCCCAGGTCGCCTGTTCTTACCTTGACAGGAAGCAGCTGGACCGAAGGGGCTCACACCAGATGGAGAACAGGAGGGCCGTAGCGAGTGGGGCAGAATGTGGGCTCATAGAGAAGCTCTGAGAGACCAGGGTTCACGCGTTCGCCCAGCCAGGGATTAGTAAGCACCCACTGAATACCCGGCTCTGTCTCTGCAGTAATGGATGCAAACAGTTGGGGAGGGGGCATAAGGCGGAGAAAGGCCATTCACAGGAAGGCTCTGCGGTTCCAGTGCGGACAGTCCAAGGGGGCAGATCAGGGAGGAGCTGTTCTCAGCCCCAGGTGGCCTCCACAGCAGGTGGTGACCCATGTCACAGGGGCTCCATCCTGGGCGAGGACAGCACCCGAGTTTGTGTGCCAGGGGTCTGGCCCCCCTCCCAGCCACCCACCGAAAAACTCCCCATCCCCAAACTCCTAAAACGATCTGAGAGTTAGGAAGTGGAGGGGAGACTCTGCATGTCTTCCCTTCCTCTGAACCCTCGGGTTCAAGTACATGTCTGTGGGGGCAACGACACACCCACTGGACTCCTGTTGGGCTGCCCTCCCCATAAGCACATTTGACTATCCCGTGGAGTTTTCAAGAAGTGTCTTGAAGTCAGATGTGTTTCTCCCATTGGATCAGAGACTCCTGGGAGGTATATACCCAGTTGTGAGAGATTGAAGGAGTCACATGACCTCTCTGGGCCTCAGTTTCCCCTCCTGTGAAACAGGGGAGTGGAACTGAAGTATCCTTCTGTTTCTTCTAACAGTCTTACCTTCTGCACTTACATGACACTCCACCATGTCAAAGAGCTTTAATTGTGGGATGGGAAAGACAGGAACCATGGGTGTGGAGGAGGGGCGGGAGCCCTAAACTCAGACCATAGTTCTGAAGGCCCCTCCAATGGGCTGGATTTAGAGCTGGGGCTGTCTCTGCAGTGCCTCCCGCCTGGCAGCCCCAACTGTGCGGTGGGTCTCCAGTTGGTGCTGCCTGTGCCGCCCGTGGGGTGGTGGTTCTCAGAAGCGTGGGACAGGGTGCAGGCGAGGGGGAGGGACTGGGATGGCATGTTCCCGCCGGGACAGAGCACACAGCGGTGGCCGGGGATAGGACAAAGTGTAGATGCTCTCTCTCAGACCAGCCTTGGGAGTAAGCCATCTCTGCTTCAGCTGCTCGTAGAGTCCGTAGTTTGTAGGGGGAGCTGCAAAAGAAAGTAGGTCCAGGGACTGAGCTGGCAGCGCCCAGGAGGGAAGGCAGGCTTGCGGGCGAGTGTTGGCTTGACCAGCTCAAGGGAGCCTCAGGCAGGGTGCTCCCTGTGTATTCACAAGGGACCAAGAGGCCTCAGAGAAGTCAGCCCCATGACCTGCTTGAGGGTGGCGCTGCCCGCTCTTGGGTAACTCTCCCACCCCAGCAGGGAAGGGAGCTGTGTGGGCTTGGGAGGTGAAGAAACCCTTGCAAAAAGTAATGCAGAGTGACAAGCAGTTCACTCTCTGACCTATGTCCCATTGCATTCATTGAAGGGTAGGACTGCAGAGAGGGAGGCAAAGGATGCGGGTAGCTCGAAACATAAATCAGACTAAGCTACTCTCCCAGGTAAATACCTCCAAAAAGCCTGGGTGCTATCTTGGAGCTAACCCCACCCTGGAATGCTCTTCCCCCTAATCCCTGCGTGGTTCCCTCCTTCTCAACTCAGTTATCTCCTCAGGAAAGCCCAGCCCTCATTGTCCCACCCACAGGAGATCCAGGAACACCCACCTCACTTTCTAGCCTTACCTGTTTTCATCAGAGCTCATATCCCAGTGCAAAACTACTAGATCTTAGGATATCTTATTCCTTAATGGTGTCTTAATTGTCAACCAACTGGAGTGTCAACTCCCTGAGGGCAGAAGTTCCTCCCTGTTTGTCCTTGCAATGTGTCCAAAGGCTACAGTGGGGCCCGGCACCCGGACCATCGTACTAGTCAGGAAATGAATGATTGATCCAAACGTGCAGACCCATTGCTCCTGACACCTGTGCTCTAGGCAAACCTGTGGCTTCGGGGCACAACTGGGGCTTTATCCCACCGCCAGCCTCCTCCCAGTGTCGAGGAGGAGGAGGAGGAGGAGGAGGCAGGAGGCAGCCCTGGGGGTAAACAGCACTCCTCCCCCCATCAGCTCATTCTAATGCTGTCCTTGAGCCAGAGCCAGGGTCCCCTGGGTGCATCCTTCTGCATGAGCCGGGCACCCCTCAGCCCTGGATAGGCATGGGCCCCTTACAGCCCAATGCAGGGGGAAATCTAGAATTATAAAAATACCCAGAAGGGGGAAGTCGGATCTCTCTGGAAGCCACTGCAACTTATGCTTGTCCCAGGTGCGGTGTGGGGGCAGGCCCGGGTTGTAATTGTGCCGGTTGTAGTGGTCGTCGTAGGTGCTGATCAGGTGGCGGTGCGAGGGCTCCTGGTGGTGGGTGATGATATGCTTGTACGGCAGCCCCTGGAAGGACAGACACAGCGGCATGGTGCTGATCAGAGCCAGGCATCACCTGCCCGCCTTGGGGAGGGCGAGGGTGACTGTGTGGACTCCCGGGGCCACACTGGCCCAACCCACCCTGACGCAGCTCCCCGCCAAACACATGCCTCAGCTCAGCTGCGGTCAGTTCCCTTTATGAGTGACCCCCGGCTTCTGCCCAGTCAGTGAACTATGGGGGCACGTTCACATGAAAGTCGGGAACCCCGGCTGAATGGGGAGGGTCACACCGTCTCGTCGCATGCCCCTGCACTCTGAAGTTGTCCCCTTTCACTTGTCTCCAGTCTCCAAGTGCCTGTTTCCATGGCGAGTGAAAGTTGAATCTGGAGCCTGGCGTGTGCACATTGTACTTCCATTGGTTACTATGGGAAGCGTCAGGGAGCAGCCTTCTTCTGCACGGGATTTACAGAAACCTCAGCTGGAGACTCGGGGAGGGATCCCTTTGGTGAGGGGTAATTTACGGGGAGAAGAAAGCCATGTTCTCCCTACTCTGGGACGTGTGCCTGAATCAGAGCTTTTCCTCAGAAAACCCCTGGGCCCCAGACAGGAATCCTGGGGAACTGGGCTGATTTACGGGGGAGGAGAAGGTCGATTTGCACGCCCGTCCCCTGGTCTGGAGCACGCGGGGAGGGCTGTGGCTGCTGTGGTCTGGAAACGCCGACTGCACCCAATATTTCAAGTGCTGGCCCATAAATAAGTCAGATCACAATGGCTGGGGGAGACGGGGGGCCTGGGCACAGACATTCAGCCGGGGTTCCCAAGGTCTCTGTCACCAGGTGCCCAGAGCATTTCCAGAGCCAGGGAAAGCCAGCCAAAGAGGTTCCCATCATCAGCCAAGGGCAGTGCCGAGAAGGAGAGGACAGAGGCCAACAGGCATTTCCTGGCTGTTTTTCTCGATTTGGGGCACGGCCCTCCTGCCTTCATCATGTTCCCAGGAGTTTTGTTTTCCCCAGCTATGGTAAGGTGACCGACGTAGAGACAACTGCCTTTGAGAGAAAAGCTTACAGGTCCCCAAAGAGGGAACATGCCATGCCACACCACGCAGGGCCACACGGGGAAGCGCCAGGGCGGGCCAGAGGCAGAAAAGGAAGAGAGAGTATGGCCCAGGGAATGGGCGAGGCAGGGCGGGCTGGTTTGAAAAGCTTAGGATGGCACAGTTGGACTAGTTTCAGAAGGCTCTGGGCTAGAGGGGTGCCTCTGGCTGCGGGTACCTGCCCATGGAGTGGCCTAAGCGGGGGTCAGTGGCTGGGTGAGTGTCAGACGAAGGAGGTGGCTGCGGAGATGGGCTCGGGATGGCCGGTCTGCATCCCTACCATAGCAAAGCATCATAAAAGAGATAAAATTAACAATGTGATGAACACACCTGCCTGGGAGAAAAGCACAGGAAGGGGGTTTTCCCTGGGGGGTGATAACCTCAGCTCTCCAAGGTCCCCTTGAACAGCCATCAGCATTTGCCAAAGAGGGATCCTGGAGGCGGGGGGTGGGGGGGGGCGGTATGCAGAAGGAAGCCCAAGAGCACTGATGAAGTGGAAGCAGCCGTGCAAACAGGCCATGTGAGCTGTCTGTAGGGGCGAACCTCTGATTGCCTGGTTCTATTCTGTGTGTGTTGGGGGTGGGGGGGGTTGTTCTAATTTTAACAGCTGTGTGCATGTGTGTGGTCAGCCCTCCATCAAGGTCTGTAGTGGGCCCACAGGTCTAAGGAAAAGCACCTCATGTGCGTGGAAGACAACGTGAAGTGCCTCGTGTGCATGGATGGTTGGGGACTGGACGCCCCGATCGTGGGTTCTAACTTTTGCTTCCCTGTATTAAAGTGCATTTGTGTCTTCACTGCGCACAAATGGTGAAGTCAGCAGCCCCAGAGCAGCTGCCCGGTCTGAGGGTGCCAGAACGAAGCTGAGATCCTGGCGCTCTGTGGAGACCCCAACGTGGGTCCCCAAACGCAGAAGGCAACTCTGGCATGTGATGAAAGGGCATCTCAGGACACCCCTTGCTTGATTTTCAGAGAAGGCCCCTGCTTTGCGCCTTAGCTACACAGCTTCAGACATGACACGTACCAGCCCTGGGCACATTCTATGGGAAAATGAGCATGCCGCGCTCCACAGTCTCTTTCAGCTCCAAATGCTCCCCTTCCGACAGATGTCCACCCCTCGTCCTGTGCCTCCCTGCCCCCCACCCTGCCTTCAGGCAGGTGTAGGGTCCAGCAGGGGTGGTGGGAAGGGGGGTCCTGAGGTTGCATCCCCCTTGCTCCCCGCTCCACGGGCCTAGAGCACGACATGCCACAGACACCCAGGGAGTGCATGTGTCCTTGACTTTTTAGACAAAAGAGCAGGAAGCTGGGGCTTAGATGACACCAAAGGCTGTCATCCAGACCTCACCGCCACTTGTTTTGGGAGTACCTTCCATGATCCCTCACAATAGTTACCTTAGTTCAGTGTTAACCACGCTCATTGTTGCCTGCAGCCTGGGCCTGTACCCTGTTGGAGAAGTGTGGAGGGATGGGGAGAATGAAGCAGGAAGGGGTTGGGGTGCAGGGCAGGGAGGCTACCAGCTTCAGACTGCACAGATCTCTGCTCACCGGGTCATGTGCCACCTGCAGCCCCTGGGCTGGGGGCAGTACAGACGAGCCTACTCCTGTGTTCCCAAGAGGACACTGGACCCAGAAGAAGCCGCCTGGTGGGGTCTCTGAGCCCTGGGGAGGGGCCCAGCCCGAGCGTGGGAACCCTACTTCCTCTTACCTCAATTCTACTCTTCCAATACCACCTGGAGACCTGGTCCGGTCTGTGGCCAGGGAAAGGAATGTAGTCTTTCCTGTGAGTGGACTGGGGCGTCTTCTCAGTGGCTTTGGTGAACTGGGAAAAATCACATTTTCAACACAACGTCCGTGGCTTTCCTTCTCAGACTTCTGCTGCAGCCCCTCCCTCCTGGGCCATCAGCAGCCGGGCAGGGAAAAGGTAAATCAGGGCCCTACATAGCGCAGGCTCCATTCTGTCCCTTCCCTTCCAGTGCTGGAAAAGGAGTGGGTGCCCGCTGTCCAGGACCCTGCCGACCGCCGACCTGTCCCTCTCTCATCTCCTCTCTCCCTGCCCCCCCCATGCTCACCTCCTCCCCTTCTTCCCACTCCCTCTTTTCTCCCCCCCCCCCGCCATGATGTATGTTATGGTGCCTGGTTGATGTTTCACATTTGTATTGTGGCAAAGT
>PVIA01017435.1:0-15646 GCA_004024845.1 Tonatia bakeri
AAGGTGGAGACACATTGAAGAAGAATCCATTGCTTCTGTGGGATCAATAAGAAGGGGAGTGGAAACATCCATGACCTTTAGGGTCATTGGAGAACAGGAAATACTCACGGACACCGTGACGATGGGGAATGATGTTCCCTTGCAACCGAGAGAAGGGTTTGTAGAATGAGGGGAAAACCCCCTGTGCTCCAAAGGGCGGAACTTTATTCGGACAGATGACGGAATTCTCACACCTCATTTAGCATTCACAAGCGACACGGCACCTCCTGACTCCTCCTACTTTTTAAATCATTTTTTAATTTATTTTCCAACTATAGTTGACGTACAACATCATGTCCCTTTTAGGTGAACACCCCGAGGATTAGACGTTACAGAACTCACTAAGCGATCATCCTGATAAATCCTGTAGCCGTTGGACACCTTTCACAGTTAAGACAGTATTACTGACTGTATTCCCTGTGACAGTCCTGTCGCTGCCAGTCTGTCCTTCTCAAGCCCTTCACCCTTTTCAGCCTGTCCCCTAATCCCCCCTCATCTGACCACCACCAGTCTGTTCTCTGCATCTGTGAGGCTCTGCCTTGTCCGCTCATTTATTTTGTTGACTACATTCCGTTGTTGGTAGACTTGTGTTGACTGCCATTCTATTGTTCCTATTTTTGATCCTTTCTCCTTATTGTCCTCGTTCTTGCTCTTGGTCTCATCCTCCTCCTCCTCCTTAAAGAAGGCCCTTTGACCTTTCACGTCCTCCTGGTTTGGGGGTGATGAACTGCTTCGGGTTTCTCCTTTTCTCGGAAGCTCTTTCTGTGTCCTTCCATTCTCAATGCTTGTTCTGCTGGGTCGTGTTTGGGTGTCGGTCTTTGTTTTTCATCGCTTTGAATATTCAATTATTAAGAGTTCATTGTGTCTGGACCTAAGTGCCTTAGCAGACAGGCCATGGCGGGGGGCGGGAGGGGCAGGGAGTCTCTGGCCATGAGCACCTGAACGAAGAACCAACTCAAGGTAGAACTCAGAGCCACCCCAGCACAATAAATACCTCTGGATCCCACATGGGAGCAAAACCTGAGGGAAGGTGTGGACTTTGTCGGTTGCCAGGGCTAATATTCTGTAGCACGTATGTAAGCCTCTATTTCAGAATAAAATACGATGTCAGGTCAATCTATCTAGAAGAAAAGCTCTTTTCATTCTTTCTTTCCACGTTTTGTTCTTCAGCGTTTCATCCCTTTCCAGTTTTTGCCCGTTTTTAAAAGTTACCTGGTGTTGAAATAAAGTGTGTAGGGTCACCCCATCCATGTTTTAGTTCTGTGACAATTTAACGTTGGAGCAAAACCAGTATAAATAAAAGATCTTGAAAGGGGAAAAAGAGAAAGGGGGTGGTGGCCACTTCCCCAAGAAGGGCCGGCTGCAAAGGTCCTCAACGGTGTCTGAGATCAGAGGACCCCTCCCAGCTGTCACCTGGAGTTTCCTCTTCGAACGCCCACCGGGAGACCTCCACTTCCGTTGCTGCCAAAAAAGCATGTGGCGGTGCAAGAGAAAGCTTAATTTGCTGATGATTGCATATGGGCCGAGTTCACGGCTGATTTATTTCTTGTGTTTGGCTACACATTTGGGAGCTTAAAGGACTTGTTTACATACTTGCAAGCTTGTGTGATAGTGAGTGAGTGTGCGGCTCCAGATGAAGCCTCGGCTTGTTTTTTTTTCTTTTCTTTCCTTCTTTTTGCTTATTATTACAACAGACACCAAATCAAAAGACTCAAAGGAATGTCAAGGGGATATTCAGAGAAAACAATCCCAGACTTTTTTTTTTTTTACCAGTGAGAACTCTGAAGCACCTGGGAGTTTGGGTGCTCCTTAGTTTTTAGGAGACCTACCCAAAGTCTCCGGCTTTACATGTGTCTGAAAGATTGTGCAATCCCAGACACTCCGCCATCTCCCTAACAGAATCTGTCAACAAAGATGGGTGTATTTGTTGCCTGTGGCCGTCACAATGATGCTGCATAAGCTGGCTTGTTGAAAACGATCAAAATGTATTTTCTGACCGTTCGGGAGGCCAGAAGTCCGAGATCAAGGTCTCGGCAGACTTGGTTCCTTCGGAAGGCTCTCAGGCAGAATCTGCTCTGTACCTTTCTCCTCGCTCCTGGCGGTTGCCAGAAATCCCTGGCCTTCCTTGGTTTGGAGATGTGTCACCTCAGTCTCTGCCTGTAAAGTCACGTGACCATCGAAACTCGTTTGAGACTGAAGAAAAAACAGGTGTGCCGGCTGCAGCCATTCCTGCCGGTGACTTCTGCGTCCTCTGGTTGCATTCAGTAAGAGCTCCGGGAGATTTCCTAGAGCGTGGTGTGGCAGCCAGCGTGGGGTGAGCATGACTGAGGTAGACCCAGGCTGCTTAGGAAGTATTCAGCCCTTTCCAGAGCTGCATCCAATGTCCCACAACCAAGGAAAGAAAGTCAAGGAAAGGTAAGTGAGAAGACAGCTGGGAGAGACAAGAGGGCCCGAAAAATCCATGGGTGGGGGGTGCACGGATGCTGAATTCTGTCCTCAGTGTGGCGGAAAATCCTGGGAGAGTTTTCAACGAGAACGTGGAATGCTGTGGTTTACAGTTTCGTGAGGTTTATTGGAGTGCCCTCGGCTAATAAGCTTATATAGGTTTGAAGTGTCCATTTCTACATACGATATCTGGATATCGCACTGTGCGCCCCCCGCCCAAAGTCAAGTCCTCTTCTGTCACCATATATTTGGCCCCCTTTACCTACATCTTCAATTAATAAGGGAGTTTACTGAGGTCCAAAATATAATCTCCATATACAAGAGGAAATTTCAATGAATGACCAGAATTAGAGATTTAAAAAGTGTCATTTATGATCTCCCCCCAAAAGAGAAGTGATGTAGCATAACTCTAAATAAAATGTGTAGGATTTGTATACCAAACATTAACGAGAGAAAAGCAAGAAGACGTAAAAACATGGAAAGATACACCATGCTACTTTCTTTCCCGTCCTCATGTATCACCCCTTTACCTAACTCTCCCACCTCCTGCAAACACCACGGTGTTGTCTATATCCACAAGGCCTTTCTCCGTTTTGTTCCTTTTCTTCCCCTCGTCACCCCTGACATTGCCTATGAATGGCTGTCATTCACTGAGCTTTTGTGCATAATTTCATTGTGGGGCTGTGCCCCACCTTCTACGCCCAGTTCTCCCGTCCGTAAACCCCGGGGTTGTGTGCAGGGTTTCCCCGTCACGGATGTGAAGGCAGACGGAGGACATGCTTATACACGGACTTGTAGGCAGGGGCTTGTGTGGAGTTGACACCAACAGGGGGAATTGCTGCATCACGTGCAGCCTCACAAGAGGGTGCCAAGTGGAATTCCAAAGTGATTTTCCTGATTTACAGTCTGGGCGGTGATGGATGAGCATTCTTGTTGCCCCACCGAGGCACTGACAGAGAGTTTTCTCCGTGGGCAGGCATGACTCACGGATACCCAACCCATCTTCCCCTCTGCAGCTGGTGTCACCTCCTGGCGTATCATCCACGGAGTTGATTTCTGGCCAAAGGCATGTGAGCGGAGGGGCGTGCACCCCGCAAAAGCTCCCGCGGAGGAGCGTGCGTGTGCATTACTCCTCTCCACGGTCTGGAATTGCAAGGACAGCACCGACGACACCAACGGTGAAAACGCAACAAGTGAAAACAGGGCTACTTGGGGAGGCAGGTGTGAACCCTGGCAGACGGCCCATTTGGCAAGGAACCTGGGCCTCGCACTCACCACACGGGAGAAACCTACTCAGGCAGCAGCCCCTGGAGCAGACTCGTCACGGTCAATGAATAAACGGTGCTTATGCTCGGCCAAATTCCTCGGCGTTTCTGTCACAGAAGTTGTCGCTACCACAACCAAGAGCTCCAGGCTTCGTCCCTGGATCGATTTGCTGTATCTGACAGCACCGTGTGACTGGCTCATAAGTTGAGTTTCTCATCTTGGAACGCAGTGGGTCGACGTTTCAGCTGGCGACTCACCTGTCCTGGTGTTTCTCCGAGAAGCCTGATTTTTCTGGATTTTTTGCTCGTCTCGAAGCTGTGAAATAAGTGACAGGCAATGACTACACCAGTTGGCCCAGTGGTACAGATGGGTTCCGAGAACACTCACCTAGCAGGGGAAGCTTAGATGACAAGAAGTCAACTTTGCAGAAGATAATTCCAGTTTTTTGGGGGGTCCCCCTTTGTATGTGTGGTCCACTCACATGAACCCTTCCTGGGACTTCTCCTAGGTGAGGGTGTTATGGCAGCCTGACCATGCTCTTCTCAAGACAGAGGGGAGGAGACAGGGCATGTTTACCGTCCGAGCGAAGGAAGGGAGAGGAATCAAGTTCAGATTGGAAACACCCAACTCTGTGGTATCCTGACATGCACCTGAAACAATTCCAGGATTTCCTTCTTTCCGGGATTGATGTTCCAGAGCTACTTCGGGCCCAGTCTCCACCTCTTGGTCAATGAGCCCTGCCCAGGATGGGGGTGGTGCCAAATGATCACGGAGAACCCACTTGGGTCAAAAAGGTTCTTTTGAGGATGGAGAATTGCTGGCACTGGGAAGTCACCCAGGACCGATATACTGCATCGTTAGCCTCCCTTGTGGTCCACCTCCCATTTTTTTCAGAACCCAAATGGATTTGAAGGACTCATAGGATTCTTTTTGCCAATGGTCCCAGCCCTCCTCACCCCTCACCAGGTTGACCTGTTGCCCATGGATTTTCTTACATGCCAGTGCGGGGAGATTCACCCACTATACCGTGGGGGCTCAGAAGTGCGACAGCCACCAGTGGGCCAGTCCAGGGCGGGCTCTTGGAAGAGATGAGCAGGACACGGAAGAATGGATATTGGCAAGGCAGTCTCTAACGTCTACAGCACATTTCCAAAACAGTCCGTTGGGTGGGCCCTTACTCCTCCAAAATGCATGAAGAGGCTAGACGTTAAGGAATTGCTGTGACGTGAGGTGAGGGTTTGGGCGGGGGCGGGGGCGGGGTGGGTATGAAAGTGTAGAAACGTGCATTTGTGTCTTGTTGTCACGTTTGGAGACTGTGAGTGTTTAGGGATACAAGGAGAAGAGGGAAAGGGTTGTTGGCCGGTGATAAGTGAGGGCTTGGAGAGTTTGGGGAAAGGAAAATCCCCAGGGGGATGCTGAAACATTAACAGGTGTTATTGTACGTAGCCACGCAGACAGCTCTCTCTTTGTCCCAGGGCTGTAACTTTAAAAGCGCATGGGGAAGGAACCATGAATGCACATTGTGAAACGACAGAAGCCAGTCAGAAAAGGTGCAGACTGCACGGTTTTAACTCCACGCATTATCGGAAAGGCAAAACTATGCAGAGAGGCTGAAGATCAGTGGTTGCATGCGGCCGTGGGGTGGGGTGGGGGGGGAAGGGATGGACAGGCAGAGTCCAGGGCATGTTTAGGGCAATAACACTACCTTCTACGATATCGTATAATGGTAGATGCATGTCATTATGCCTTTTTAAAAAACTACAGAATGTATAAAACTAAGAATAAACTCAATGGAAAGTGTAGAGTTAGGGAGATTACATGTCAGGGTAGATTCACCCACTATAATATTGGTTGTGCAACTTTTTTTAAAAATTGTTATGTATTGATTCTTAGAGGGGGGAACGGAGAGAGGAAGGGAGGGGGAGAGAGAGAGGGGGTCAGAGAGAGAGATTGACTCCTTGTTCCCCTTACTGATGCATTTATTGGATGATCCTTGTACGTGCCCTGACCGGGGGTGGGACCCACAACCTTGGCGTATCGGGGTGACTTTGTAACCAACTGAGCTACGTGCCAGATGCATCTTTCTTTGATGGGCGGGGATGGATAGGGGAGGCTGCACATGCATGAGATCTGGAAGTATGTGGGAAATCTCTGGCCCTTACCACTCAGTCTTACTACGAACCTACAGCTGCTCTGAGGAAAAAACAGCATCTATTTTTTTAGAAGGTCTCCAGACACGACATTTTGTCCCAAAATTTATTCTAAACAGAAAATGAGATCGTGTAATGGTGAAGGCGGCAGAGTTTATTTTTGTTTTCCAAATTGAGAGCCACAAAGTCCCTATTCACGGGTGAGCAGAGGTATTTTGCAAAGATACGGTCTGCTCAGGTGTCTGGGGCGACTGAAGGTTCGGCAGTGGGCAGCTAGGAGAGGGTCAGGTGCCTGTGGTCGCCCTGTGTGGCATCGAACCCCAGGACACCTGGCACTTCCTGCAGCAGCAGCAGCACCTTGGGGCTGGGCGTGAGGGTTGTGACGAGCACATCAGACCCGGAACACAGAGGCACACCCCTGCGGAAAGAAGCCACAAGCCCAAGAGACATCACGCACCTCAGGACGAGCATATAGGATGCAACCCGTTCCCGAGGGGCGACCTTGCTTCCATTTCTGAATTACGTTTGTCGCAGGAGTGAGCCCCGTGAGCAGACCCAGGGCATTCGTGAAGTGTGTGGCTCTCCCGTCGCACGGCTTGGCGGTGAAATGAAAATCCACAGGGTCATCGCTGGGCATGTGGAGAGTCCACGCCGGGCAGTGTGGGGTCCTCCAGGATGGTGCACAGCCCCGGTCCAGCGTCCTCAAAGCTGCCTTCGGTGCAGGCATGACTCTGGGGAACCCTGTCTTCATGGGAAACCATTGCCTGCATTGAAGGGCATTTGGTCCTGCCCCAAATGTCCACAGTGACGTTGGGCCTTGCGGAAAGTTCCTCATCTTTGGTCCTGTGCACCCTTATCAGACCAATAACATGATAGGATTTGTCCACATCCATCCTCTAAACCCAAAGCATCAACACACCTTCTGGGCTACTTGAACCCAGGGACGTTTTCTAAGTGCGGCCGTTTGGGGCAGGGCCAAGTTTCCACGACTGTGTGGTGTGGACCCAACGTTTCCATGGGCATTTCAGACAGGACTGGATGTCTGCTTATCCTTGCCTGGTGAGGACAGGCAGCTTCCTGTCTCCCTGCAAAGTCCCACGGATGCAAAGCCAACTCAGGGTAGGGGAAATACAACTTAAAAATATGTATGTCTGTATATTTATGGTTGCATGTACGGTCTCACTTCAGGGACCTCCTGATGTTTCTGCTCATCCAAGACCTGATGTCATAGCCTGCAAACCCCACTCAGCCTCTGAGGCGGAGCCTCCTTCCTCGAAGCCACCGATCTTGACCTCCCAGTTATCAGACCGCAGGTATTTGGAGTATGTCTGCAGGAAGATCTCCGCCAAGAATCCCAGGCACATTTGCACCGGGCTCTGCTCAGAGGCAATCAATCACAG
The DNA here is from genome assembly GCA_004024845.1 of Tonatia bakeri. Taxonomy (NCBI): domain Eukaryota; kingdom Metazoa; phylum Chordata; class Mammalia; order Chiroptera; family Phyllostomidae; genus Tonatia; species Tonatia bakeri. Next base: position 7,301 of record PVIA01017435.1, read on the forward strand.
ATCTGTCTAGACGGGGACTCCCTTGGGCAGCACGGGGGGCCAGGGACGGCTGAAGTCATGCAGTCCTTTGCACGGAGGTCGCGGGAATGAGCTTCTCCCTGGAACCAGGTGGGTGTCAGGCGCTGTGGGGTGTTACCCCTCATCTATCTATCTATCTATCTATCTATCTATCTATCTATCATCTATCCATCTATCTATCTATCAGCTATATATCTATCAGCTATCTATCTATCTATCTATCTATCTATCTATCTATCTATCATCTATCTATCTACCTATCAGCTATATATCTATCTTTACCTATCTGTACAGAAATAGAAAAGGAGAAAAAGCTTGACTTATTGGAACAAATTGGCTCCCGTGACTTGAGAGCTGGCATGTCGGATATCCGTAGGGCAGTCCAGCAGCCTGGAAATTCAGGTCAGGGTTTATGTTGCCACGTGGAGTCCTAGCTCAGCAGGACAGCAGGGCACAAATGCAGGCTGGCTTTTCCCGCAGGTCCCCTTGCGACTGGCTGAGGCCCACCCCCGTGCTGGAGGGTCATGAGCTGTCCCCGAAGCCGACAGCCGGCGGTGAGTTCAGCTCGGTGACACAGCCCCCTAACTGCAGATGCAGGGACGTGATTCACTGCTGGGACCTGCGGAGGACAGGACAGCATCTGTTTTCTCCATCTGCCCCTTGATTCGTCCGCCAGGTCCAGTAGCTGGGAGTGTTTGCTGTGGAATTGCACTCCGTGGGCAAAGTGCCTAGTGTTTCTTTTATAACGACAGACACCTCCTTTGAAAGGCCTCTGAAATCCCTGTCACCGTCCTACCTCTCTGTCTCCTCGTCTGGAAAAGTGAGGATTCTAACAGCCCCCACCCACGGGAGCGGTGAGAGTTCCAAATGTCGTCCTTTTAGATCACGCCTGGCAGATCGGAGGCGCCCACGGGATATTCGGGCTGCAGACATGTTTCCTCCTTACAGAGCCGAATCCGGCCTCGTGGTGTGCAGCGGACAGGAAGCGTGACTCACCGTTCATTTGAGGTGACACGGACGGGACACGGGGTGACTACTTCTGTAGCACTCACTGGGAATATGGGGACCCATTACGGAGGGAGAGCGTCATGGGAACCCACAGCTTATGAGAGAATGAATTAGCCCCTTGGAGAGGAGGAAGACCAGGTTGCAAGGTTCACAGGCAGAAATGACGGTACCAGGGTCCAGGTGGTCGAGAGAAACTCCCAAAGCTATTGGGGCACCTCTGTGGCAGGTCTTCCTTATTGACAAGTCCCCCTTGTCCCCCCACAGCCAGGACTGGACCCTGAATCCTGCCCCAGCATCCCCAGGAGAACCAGAGGCCCGACCCACGGTGGGACCTGAAGGCGCGACCAGGGAGAGCTCTTGTCTGGGTCTCGCCTGATGCTAATGCATCTACCTGGAAGAACCTGGCTCAGGGCATCATTCCCGGTGCCAAGTATCCTAGAAGACAAATCATGGACTTTGCATCCTCTCCAGTCTGGGAAGGGATCTGAATCTTGCCGGTGGATGCTCCTGGGACTTCTAGGCCTCCATCATCATGGCACCCAGCTCCCCATGACAAATGTCTCCCCATCTATAGATACGGGTTCCCTTTCTCTGAAGGGCCAGGATGGAGACAGAGCATCTAGCCAGGGAGTCAGCCAATGGTGTCCCATGCACCAGCTGCCTGCATACGTACAACATATGCATTTTTGAAGTGGTCGGGGAAAAGTCAAAAGAGCAATCCTCCGTGACACCAGAAAACGGTGTGAAAACTGAATGCCAGTGCCCACAGGTAGTTTTACTGGCATTCGCCACGCCCGCTCATTTAGTCATGGCCTGTGTCTGTGTATCCCCAAGGCGGGTGGAGTGGTTGGCACAGAGACGGTAGGTGTGTCCGAAAGCAGCCAAAAATATTTCCTCTCCGGTCCCGAACAGACAAGGGTCGCCAACCAGGCACTACGTCTCTGGGTACAAACCAAGAGAGAACTGAAAAACCTCCCATGAATTTGTACGTGGACCCACGCCCATGCAGCTGAACTTTCTCAGGGAGAGTAACCAGCAAGCAGATGTTAATCACCCCATGTGCCTTATCGGTGCAATTTAGACATTTCAGTACCACGTACCAGACTCTTAATTAAAAAAAAAATTCTCCGTCTTCCAGAATGTGTGATTTAAAGACAACGGGTGGTCCTGTGTCTCCTCCTAAAGAGTACTCACACGCTGGAAAGGACCCACAGCTCCCGGGAGAGGGGCCTCTCCCGTCGCCCTCGGGTCTGGCTTTTTCACAGAGCAGGTTGGCTCGCGGAAGGAGAGACCTTCGGGTTCTTCGTAAGTGAATCCGAGCCGTGCACAGAGAGGAAAGTGCGGGGCCCCGACACATGTGGAAAAGCGCTGTCAGGGCTGACCTCACCCTCCTTTGCTGTCTTTGGCACCGGCTGCCACGTAGGTGCTGGCTTTGCTCAAAGATACGCCAAGCGGACGAAAAACGCTGGGCTCACGACGCACTGCTGAGCGGTGACCTCAATAGAGAGATTGGGTATGAGTTTCCAGTCTCTGCCGTGACTCACCTCCACCTGTCGGGCTTCCGAGGTTTCCAGGTCTGAGGCCGAGTCCTGGGGGGGTTGGGTGGGCGGGAGTCTGCCAGGGGCTCCCCGTTTAGGTCCTGCTGGGTCGTTCGTCCTGCCTTGACAACCTGGAATGAATGAAGGTTCAGCCAAGGAGGGCCCTTGGCAATGGCAGCTGGAAAGGACACTCTCTCCCAAGTTGGTGACGTTCCCAGGTGGGACCTGGTGTCTCCGAGAGCATTTATTAAGGCCGTTGGGAGAATCCGTTGTCCCAATGTTGAAGGGTTCTATTTCTAAACTAGCAGGTTGGCCAGCAAGCCCGTACGGTTTTCTCCCTAAAATAAAAGACACATGTTTCATCTTCACCAATAATTTTTATTGATTTGAAATGGCTGCACAAAAAGTCGCCGATTTTGATGAGTTCTTTTTAGGACAGCTGTGACCGTGCCACCTAGCAAAATTGTTGTGGGTGACGTTAAAGACAGTCACATGTGACTAGCGCCATCGTATGGAAAGAACCGAACAGGCATTTGACCCACGCAGTATGAAGGGTCCCTTCGCTCTCTGGATGAATCTGGGTGCAGCCCCACCATCTGTTTCCCGTCAGCTCTTTGAAGGAAGGGAAAAGGCTGAATTGGAATCCTGATTTGGGGCAGGGTTCCTCTCAGAGTTTATAGAAACCTCAGAGCATCCCTGGGGGGCTGGAGGGGCCATCTGGAGCCAGACCCCAGCCAGCCCGCCTTCTCCCCGCTCCCGTTGTCCATCCAAGAGCAGATAAAGTCATAGTTTACAGAAGCCAGTTCTGCCGAATGATCCCCAGCCCCGGCCAATCCGTTATCGGCCACTTCCGTTTTCCTCTTCTTTCATGGAAGACACCGTGAGCCTTTGCAACGTATGAACGGGGGACAGACGTGGGGCCAGCACGAGAATGCAGACTTGGGCTGCGACTGGGCGGTGTTTTTTGCTCCCTGAGCAAAGGGAGGTCAAGAGCAAAATCGTGTCCAGCCGGCACCAAACCCTGAGTGTGTTTGGCCGTGTCAGGACGGACCCACCACCGACCAGACTCCCTTCTTCCCAAAGTGCGAATAAATGCTTTTTCTGAATAAGAAAAACGAACAACACTACAGAATTTAAACAACAACAACAACAAACTCCGGGGTATAAACATTTTTTTCTTAAGTTTTTCCATCTGCAGTTTACAGATTTTGTTAATTTACTTTTTTCAAAAAAACAATAAATACATATTTATCTTCTCCATGTGAAATCGAGAGGGGCATCGTCCACCTATTTCACCAAATAAGCTACGTTACAGCGTGTGGGCCAGTTACTATGCACAGTATGGCATCCCTTCTGACTAACTTTCCGAAAGTTTTTATGCATGCAGTTGGGTTTTCCCAGTGACATTATTACTTTTTTAATAATAGAGCTGTGCACTTACACCCTTAGGTCTCTCATAAACTCCTTCGGTGATGAGAAAGGAACTTTCCATTATTAATGCAAACCACATGCTGAGGTTGCGATGACATCAGTCTGATTCCTGTAGAGGGATGGGATCTGGGGAGGTTCTGTGCAGCCGAGAGAGAGAGAGAGGGAGAGAGAGAGAGGTGTACAGCTTACTCAGCACTCGGACTTACAGCAGAAGGGACAGACGGAGGAAGAGAAAACTCTGGGAATAAGAATTAACACAAAGGGGATGAGTGATAAGACCGGAGACAGAATATACGGATGGCGTTCTGACCAGGCGGCGTGAGCAGCGTGCCCCTGGCCAGCCGCGTCCTCCTGAGATGTGCCGCAGCTGTGTCGTCTCCTTGAGAAGATGCCCGTATCCTTCCCTCCCCTTCCAGCCTCCCTTCCGGCCGCACTGTTAGTCATGTCTTGACCAGCAGACGTCCCCCGGCCAGCCTGACACCCCTGTCCGCCCTCCCCTTTCTCGGGGTGACACATCCCTGCTTTTTTTCTTTCCACCGACGCTGCATCAAGGCCAGATGTCAGGTGGTGCTCGGCATTTTTCAAAGGGAGAAGTAGGGTAGCCATTCTCTGGCGTTCCTGTGTTTTCACTTAGAGGGTTTTTCTGGACCTTCTGCTTCCTGGGAGTTACTGTCCATGCTCCCTTCTCTCTCTCCCTCTCTCTCTCCCTCTCCCTCTCCCTCTCTCTCCCTCTCCTTCTCCCTCTCTCTTTCTCTTTCTCTCTCCGTAGCAGATGTTGTCACAAACGGGTCCCACTCATGGTCTCCGCTCCCTCCGCTCCCATCGAGTGCTCACCCTATGCGGTGTTTCGGTGCTGCCCAGAAAATATGAAGGTGTCTTTTCCAAGAGGTTCTTCTTGTCGTCTCTTCTCTCACCCCCGTCTCTCCCCAGAAACCTTTCCTCCCTGGTCTGCATCATTTTACCGTCTTCTCTTCCTCCTACCTCCCCCACTGCCCTCCATCAGTCGGTACTTCTTGAGAATTCCTTCTGGTCGTCACTCCCATGCTTATAAAAGTCTCGACTTGGCCAGTTCCTTCCTATCTGAGCAACGCACTGTACTTGTGCCCCTTCCAGTGTCTTCTGCACGCTAATGAGTCCCCCATTTCTCTAGCCCTTTTCTTTCCAGAGTCTCAGTGGTCTAGTGAACCTCTCCACGGGGATGCTTCCGTGCCACTCAAATTCACGAGGACTGAACACATATGTATAGCCCTCCTACCTCAATCCCAAACATACTACTTTTATATGCCGTAGGAGGTCGGTCCAGAAAAGGTACGGCCGTTCTTAACATGATGAGAATGGCTTGGTGACATCGGTGCAACCTGGCAGGCGAGGAGGGTGGACTGAAATGTGCATGGGTGAACCGGGACGACTTCACTGTTCTGGTCAGTGGGCGCGGTAGACGCCACTGAGTGTGGCCGTCGCATTCAAAATGACAGAGTGAGGAGAGCAATGGATCTGCATCCAATTTTGCCTTAAGCTCGAACATTGTTCCGTGGAAACTATTCAGATGATTCAGAAGGCCGCAGCTGTGGGCAACTGGTGATTCGCGGCTTCATCACAATAAGGTGCCCACTCACGCATCAGGTCTCCCGCCGAGTGTTCTGGTGAGCCGTCAAATCAATCACCCAGGTGATTCAGCCCGCCTACAGCCTGCATTTCGTGCCCTGTGGCTTCTGGCTTTTCCCCAGAGTAAAATCACCTTTGAGAGGGAAGGGATTTCAGGCCATCAGTGAGATTCAGGGAAATGCAACAGGGCAGCTGATGGCGATTGGGAGAACCGTGTGAGGTCTTTGAAGGGACCGAGGCGTCATTGTCCCGTGTACGGTGTTTATTGTGCCTTGTATTTTCTTCAGTAAAAGTCTCTATTTTTCAGAGTATGTGGCTGGATACCTTCTGGACAGACCTCGGATGTCGCTGGGCTTTCCACCGGTTCAACAAGATGAGTGACTGTAGCAACATCTTCCAGCTGACCCCCACCTCAAGGTCACATCAGACTCGCCCCAAATCCCCACCAGTTGGAACATCGCTTTCCAATCTGTTTCATTTGGGTTCTGCTGCTGCTTTCCGAGGCCAAGTCCCCACCGTCTCGAGCTAAATGTAGACACTGGTAACCCCTGCCCGATCTATTCTTCCCTTTGTCCGTCCTGTCACAGAACCTCTGAGCGTCTGTCGGGCACAAGATGACCCTTCCAGGGCACCTTTCCCAGCATCTCCTGCATGTGACCGAGTCTTAGCCTTGAGTTACGGGGGTGACTAGATGCTTCTTCCTGCTGTTTTTCATCTTCTGGAGGGTTGGGTTCCACGGGCACCATGTGGTGACCAAATAAGCAGAGATTTCACCGTGTTTGATTTTGTGTCTCACAGATCTGTTCTTAGCTGGCCAATGTCCAGTCTTGCAAACTGTCCTTTTATCCACTTTGCATATTAATTTTTGCACGGTTTGAGGCTGGGGGGTGCCTTGAGTTCTGGCTACTTCATCCTGACCAGCAGTGGAAGGATGGTGCCCGAGTCATCCTTCTGTGTCTGTGAGTTTCTCCGTGTTGGGCCTGAGTGTCCACGTCCTGAGATGCGCCGAGCACGGAACCCCTGCGTCCTGGGAGGAAAAGTAAATTTTTCGGATGAGGGATAGAGTGTGAAGTCTTTACCAGATCTCACTCACCAAGATGGGTGAATGGGTGATTTTCTTTCCTTCCTTCTTCCTTCCTTCCTTCCTTCCTCTCTCTCTCTTTCTTTCTTTCTTCTTCCTCTCTCTGTCCCTGTTTCTCTCTCTCTCTCTCTCTCTCCTCATCCATGGACAGGCTTATTAATTTTAGACCCAGGGAAGTGGAGGATGAGAAAGGGGGGGAGAGAGACATCGATGCGAGAGGGAAACATCATCCGCTTGCCTTTCACACGCACCCTGACCGTGGAGCAAACCGCAAGCCATACGTGTGGACTGGCCGGAAATTGAACCCACAGTCTTTGTTTGCGGGACGATGCTCCGACCCACTGAGCCACCCTGGCCCTCTGTGAGGTTTAGGACGGGTGAGAAGTCACGGGGCCCTGCTGTGCTTTTGAGGAAAGCCGTGCAGAAATAAAATATTTGGAGAGCAGGAGAAGGAAGGAAGTTAAACAAAGAGCAGGAGCTCCAGGCTGCCTGCTTCCAGGAGACGAAGCCACGCCAGCAGCTGAAAGTAAAGCAAGTCCCGGCTTCCAGTGGTGTGGAGTTTTCCAAAGTGCAGCTATGCATTATTCCGAAGGCATAGCTGGGCTTACTTGCCTCATCCCCAATTTAAGGGTTTACAGAATCCTAAACCTCAGTGTTGGAAGCAGCCCTAAATTCAGGCATCTCAATCCCTTTGAGTAGTGTTTTTTTAATCCGGATTATAAATCAGAATTTGGGGGGAAGATATTATCAAGATGTATGGATCCAGCCTCACCTTAGAGAATATGGTTCAGCGGGTCTGGAGGAGAGGAGAGAACATTAGGTCTGTATTTGGGGAAAAAAAATCAAGATAACTTCTTATAGGTACCCTTCAAAAGTCCCCATTATTAGGCAAGAGAGTGTCTTCAAAGGAGTTAAATTTCCGTCTTGACTTAAGAACGATGTGAATGAGAAAATGACACCACTGGCGAGCTATCAGCCGAGCAACAGAAGATGAATTCCTTCCGCGTATTCATGAGCAAGCTGGGGCCAGCGCCCGGGGCCAACTGCCTCTTCCTCTGGCTGGCGGCTGCTGCAAACACAGCGTCGCTCCCAGGTGGACACGAGGCAGGCTCGCTTGGGTCTGCAAAGCAGAACGGGAGAGCTTTGGGGCACACCGGGGGTCCCCGTTTGGGGGAGCCCCAGGGTCTCCGGGCGTCTGTTTTGCACGTGACCTGTGGGGGGTTCGCACCGATGCTTGGCTGTTGGTAGAAAGGAGAAAATGAAGTGGAAAACAGACGTTGGGTGTCACCCAAGGTGTGGGGAAGGCAGGAGGGCCAGTCCTGGATGAGATGGGGGTCGGGTGCACAACCTCAGAAGTCTGCGGAAGACGGCACACGAAGCCATGGGAGCCCACCTGGGGCAGCCCAGGCAGTTCATCCTCTGCAGGTTGGTGCCACGACTATCTCTGAGAATCCTCCAGGACATACAGTATCAGCCCATACACAGCCATACGAGCTAGCCCTCCCCTTGAAGTCCTTAAAGGCAGCAAAATCTTGGTTGTGACATATACAATAAACGCTTGCCATGTGGGCCAAGGAAAAGATGAGGCAGCAAAAAGATGGCCAGAAATAACATCAATTGGGAAACTGTTTCTCCTGTGCATTAGCACAGTCCCCACCCCCTGCA
>PVIA01017436.1:0-15683 GCA_004024845.1 Tonatia bakeri
CGTGTCAGGGCATGCCTATGGGCTCTTTCTCTCCAAGCTGTTTTTCATTCACTGCCTCCTTTTCTTTATAGAAATGTGGGTTCCTCCTCTTAAAGCTGTATGGCCATTTAGAGGGCAACGTTTTCCCAAGTATTCCACGTGAAAATTATGTGAGTAACAACAACAAACCATGATGTTACCTGACCTTGACACTGGCACTTGTGGGATTTGTGATCTGAAGCCCCCAAGAGGAAGAGCATCAGCTGCCTTTATCTTCACCTTGGATTTCTGCTAGATTTGATGGGAATCCACAGAAGGCAGCCATTGCACTATGTCAGTAACTCTCTTATTGATATATTTTTTACCAGGTTGAAGAGGCTTCTCGATGCCTGGAGAAACTTAAGAAGTTGGATGAAAACAAGGAGAGTCTAATTAAGGGAAAGTAACCCTGTGTGGATTGTTTTGTGTGGGCCATGGATGAATTCTTTACTATCCCCAGTGTAAGTGGCTTCTCTGCTTCCATTTAATTTTCCTTCCATTAAGTCACTCTGCCTTCATTTCCTGGTGCTGGGAAATTTTAGTTTCTCTCATCTTATGAAAGGCCATATAAGCAAGGGTTCAGAAAGTGAGTAAGTTTTTAAATTCAGGATTTATGCTCACCAGGGAGAGTAATAGTGAGTCAGAAGGTTTCCCTGCAGCCAGAACCCCAGCCTCTGTGGGCTCATTCCCCTCTGAAAAGGTATCAGATGTTCACAGAGAACAGTCACTTACTCCCTGCTCCAAACCTAAGGAGAGGATTTTGCCCTAAAGTCATTCTGTTGTTCTTGCCTCTCCCCAAATATACTCACTCAGAACTCTCAGAGATCCCAAACTGCAGAGTCTGTTGCATGTGAATGGACTATATACTTAACAGGGGATGCAAGAGGGGAATAGAAGTGACAAGGTGAAAGGAAGGTTACTGGTTGTACATAAACATCTGTGATATTTGATTGTTACTAAGATCTTAGATTACTTTTCTAATTCTCACTGAAAGAGAAAACCCAAACCTAAGGAGTAAGAGTCCTCCAGTGTAGCAATGATTTCCCGTTTCTGTCTAGTCACCTAGAAGTGATCATGCTCTTAGGAAACAAGTTACTCTTAGCTGGGTGTGTTTTTAGACTTAACCTGGTTAAGAGTCCTGATCATTGTCCATTGCAAGGTGTCTAAGGACACTGATAATGAGTGCTATTATCTTTGTTTTTTCTTTCAATGCAATGACGCAGAATTCACTAAGAATGATTTTAAGAAGACTTTCAAAGATATCTTTGCTATTCAGGAGACAAATTAGAACAGTTCACTTGTGTAGTTGATGCTGTTCGTATGCTGAAAAATCTTGCTTTCAGGCAGATGTCTTAGCCCCCTGCTGCTGTGAGGGTTGGCTGCTGATGCCACCTCTCCCCAGGGTATTGTTTTGGGCCAGATGGAGCCAGGTTCACCTGAATATTACATCATTTTGGCCTGGGGGCTTGTTCCCACCCCAAGGTTGAACCAGCTATGTGGAGTAATTCATGTTCCCGAACTCCCCAGAGAATCAGACTAGAGCTATTGTCCATCTATGGCCACATCCTTGCTTAGCTTTCCCCTCCTTAGTAACCTGCTCCCCTTACCCTCCTTCTGAGAGAATTCTCACAGTAAATCACTTACTTAAGAGACTTTATACTGTCTTTGTTTTTAGGAAACCTGGCACACAATGGTCTTAGCCAGCCAGCTCTAAGCATGGAGTTCTGAGTTGGATCACTGTCTATCCAGATGATTACATGGAGAATATTGATAGTGCCTGGGGTGTTCAAGCAGTGCAGCTGCAAAAATATTCACCTAAATGAGATGTAGGGGAACAGGTATACTACCTGTTACAATTGTCTAGCATTCACAAAGCAAGAAATAGTAATAAAAAGAACTGTATAGTTTGGTGGCTATTTTTAACCTCACTAATGTATTAAAAGGAGTACGTGATAGGCTTAAACATATTAATTATCACCTGCAGCTGGAAAGCAGACAGTAAAGAAGGCCTGCCACAGGCCCTAATTTTAAGAATGACAGAACTTCTGAGAAGACTGAATTCCAAGCTCAGGGTTGCCTGTTAAGTCAAAGTCAAGGTGCTGATAAAGAAAGCATGAAGTCCTGAAACTCAGAATGAGGTGTCCTAGGTAGATGCACCTGAGAATTCTGAACTCTAGATCCTTTTGAACTCATAGGCCAGCAAAAGGGTCCCCTGTCCCTGTTGATAGGCAGATCCCTTTCCTACCCCCATCTTGTCCAAACTAAAAATATGTAGAGTTCTCTCATCATAGTCAAACTAGAAATATGCTAGATAAGCTGGCCAGCTGAAGACATGGTTTATTCTAATATCTCTACATAATTATCCACATGTACCACCAGGTGCTAAGAGATTGTGTGTGGGAGTGGATTCTGGAAAAACAATGTTAGAATGTAACACTGGTTGGGAGGGAAGCTACTGACACAGATATACTTTCCTGGCCACAGAGTTTAATTAGATTGACAAGGTCCAAAGTCTATGATTCTAATATGTTCCTGGCTAGTTCTCAGGGGCTTGCTGCAAAGCACAGTGCACAGTAGCAAAAGTGAAAGAAGAAATACTAGACTTGCCAGAGCTGACCAAAAAAAAAAAAAAAAAAATAGAGTGAATAAGCCTTAGGAAGATGGCATGGCTCTAATTCTACAGTTAGAAAACCCATCCATCAGATGACTGTGCCCTCAGGAGGTCTCAGAAACATCACCTTAACAAGTCATAAGGAATGCACAGTTGATGGGGCACCTACATCCCTGAGATGCTCAGGTGGGACTGTCCTCTGTAGGTTGGAATAATGTAGGAATCATGTAAAAGCTGGATTCCCTCATAGCAAATGAAATGATAACATTCCAGAATGATTGAAGCTACATGGCAGCAGTAAACTGTCAGAGGAAGATGAGCAGTCTCTGTAATGGCAGCAAACTTTAAATGACAACCAGGGACCCCTGATCCATAGATGTCTAAGGAAGTAGCTACTAAAGATGATGTTCTTACAGACAAGATAGAGCAGCCAACAGGACATTGTTTCATATTTATCATCAAAAGAGACTAAAAATAGATGATCAGGTGGCTCAGGTGCTACCTCAATGAAAAGGTAACATTCCTTGCTCACTTTCCAGACCTCAACAAATATTTGCCCCATAATCTGTGGATGGAAAGGAGGACAGTTCTTATAAGAAATGATCATGCAAATGTACACAGTAATAATTTTCTGAGTTCTCCACCAAGGATACCTATGGCCAATTATTCAAATAACCAAATTCAAAACAAAGAAAATACACACAAATTTTAAGCATTATTAATACAGCATCTAAATTGATATCTGAGGACCCAAAACAGCATAATGGCCCCTGTTGCAACACATTTATGGAGGTAAGATAATGACCACCTAACACTGAGTCCTCTCAGTCCATACAGCCATCCAGCGGTCATTTCCCAAGTTCCCAAAGGTATAATCAGGACACACATAGCAGTTGGCCAACCTCGTTTTTTATCCTATCATTCCTTAACCTAGGAAATAACAATGACTGTCCTAGGAAAGGCCAAATTGAAGGCTTTGCAACTGAAGCTTTCTTTAGTGAAAATAGTAAGTTGAAAGCAATGTCCTGTGTCTGGAGAATGTGGGAATGACTTAGGTTGGTGCTACCTGCAAAGATTTCAGGATCCAACAAATTCTTTGTGAGGCTGGGAGTTTCTCTCAACACCTCAACCCCCACAGGTTTTTTCAGTCAGAGGTTTGAGGCTTTAGTTCCCCACACTGGGACTCTGGGTTGTGTGATCTCTTCCTCCCAGTTTGTCCACACACAAATGTGGGACCACCTGCTCTGCCAGCCACCACCTCACCTGGTCAGCCAGCCACTGCCTTGCTGTGAGTCCTCTCTGCCCTGGCTTCCCATCTCTGCCCCTCCTACCAGTCTGGGAGAATGCTTCTTCTTTAACTCTTTGGTTGTCAGGCTTCCATACAGTTCTATTTTCTGTCATTCTTGTTGGTTTTTGTTTTTAAATTTGTTGTTGTCCTTCTTTTGGTTGTGAGATGAGGCACAGTATATCAACCTATGCCTCCATCTTGGTTGGAAGTCAGATTTTCTAGGATGAACTATAACTTAGGTAATAAGTCTCAACATACTCTGGAAATTAAAAATTGTATCTTTTCCAATTACAATGTTATGAAACTAGAAATCAGTAACAAGAAGAAAGCTGGAAAATTCACAAATACATTGAAATGCAATCCTTATCATGATTCTAATTAATATTTTTCCAGAAATAAAAAGTAAATGCTGAAATTCCTGTGGAACCACAAAATATCCTGAATAGCTAAAGAAATCCTTAAAATGCAAAACAAAGCTGGAGGCATCACATTTTATGATTCAAACTACAACACAAAGCTCTAGTAATCAAAACAGTATGGTACAGGTGTGAAAACAACACATAGACAAATACAAAAGAATCAAGAGACCAGAAATAGATCCATGTAAAGGCATTTAACTAATACTTGCCAGCAGAGCCATAATACTCAATGGGGAAAACATAGCTTTTTCAATAAATGATGTTGGGAAAAGTAGATATTCATAAGCAAAAGAATGAAACTGGGTCTTATGTTATACTTCTAAGAAAAAATAACACACAATGGATTAAAGACATAAATGTAAGGCCTGAAATCATAAAACTGCTGGAAGAAAACAAAGGGAAAGGTTTTTGACGTTGGTCTTGACAATGATTTTGTATATGTGGCACCAAAAGCACAAACAGCAGAAGCAAAACAATCAATTGGGATGACATCAAACTAAAAAGCTTCCACACTAAAGCAACAAAAAATAATTAACAAAATGCAAAGGCAACCTATAAAATAGGAGAAATTACTTGCAGACCAATATGTCACTAAACAAGTATTTCCAACCGATTTTTTAACTGTTTAACAAATTGCTTTCAAGTGTCCAATTCCCCAAAGAGAGCCTGGGTGGCAGACTTGCTGATGGGACAGCATCTGAATTAACAGCCTCTTCATTCCTGCACACAAAGTGTATGTGTTGTCCAGCCAGTGAAATCTGTGTCTTTGGAAGAGAGGGCAGGTGGACAGATGGTCATGGGGACCATGGCTGAATGAGGATACCACCAAGAATACCATAGTGTGGGCCATGCTGTCTAAGAGGAGAAATAGGACAGTCCCAGGCCAGTCATAGGGACCACAGATCCGGGCACTTTTTCAATGGAACAGCTTGAATGTGACCTGGTTGCCCTGTGCTGTAGGGAAAAGGGCTGAGTTTGTCATCATGCTAGAAGGACGAGTGTCTACCCCACCCCACTGGACAGCCAAGATCAAGGAAGGCCACTAAGCTGTCATACTTGTCTGTCCTGTTTACCTAGTCTCAAATGTGAGCTGTTTGCTGCAGAGCTCAGCTGTGGTCTTACTTGGGGAGTATGGGGATGCAGAAGGACCTGGAGCTCTCGAGGTTCTAGGGCTCTTGGGAACCACCCATCACCAAACCTCCCAGAGAGGCCCCTCTCTGCATCAGCTCACACACTGCTCTGCTTTGCTGGAGAAAAGTGCCGTTTGTTGAGGAGACCTGATATTCTCCAACTGTCTCTGTGTAAAGTGGGTGGGGAGACCACCCAGCAAGGTTTCACAAGGGCCCACATCAGAGTTCAGGAACTGCATAAATAAACCACTAAAAAAAAACCAGATTGATTCCATCATTCAATCTCTTCCTTTACCAAAAAGCAACTATTTTTAATCTTCTTGGCAACAACTTATATTTCTCATCATTCTAGGTGGCTTGTGAAGTATTACCTCCAACTGAAATATTAGAATAAACCCTGGTTTTCTCCAGCCATATTGTTTGTTCTGTTATTTTATTTATAAAGGAACTCACTCTAATAGGCATGTGTTTCTACTCCCATGTACAGAAGTACAAAGTGTATCTACGCTGGCTTGTGTGTCTCCTAACAAATACGTGCCTCTGATGCTCTGCACAGCAGCATCTCTCTTCCTTGGTGGGCAGGGGCTCAGAGGTGCTGGACCCACTGGTCTTCTCCAGAAGTCAGAACAGTGCTGGGCCTGGGAGTGTGCAGGGTCGTCTGCTGCTTACGAGTAAGGATGAGAGTTCTGCTTCTGATCTGTAGGAGTAACTTCCTACTGAGCCATCCAATTGAAGAAAACAGCTAGAAACTTTAGGCAATAATCAGAGAACAACCCTGGCTCCTGTGGCTCAGTGGACTGAGTGCCAAACTGTGAACCAAAGGCTCATCTTTTCAATTCCCATTCAGGGCACATGCCAGGGCCAGGTCTCCAGTCAAGGGCACATGAGAGGCAACCACACAGTGAGGTTTCTCTCCCTTTCTCCGTCTCTTCCCCTCTCTAAAAACAAATTAGATCTTTTAAAAAATAATCAGGAAACAATGGTTAACACTTTGGAAGAATGAACCAAGACAGACAATTCTGCAGAGAAGTCAAATCTCACATGCAGCCAACACTTGACATTTCCAGTTTACTGTCACTGGGCTCTGAGAGCAGCCACAGGCTTGTGTGGTGGTCAGCGCTTTGGTAGGAAGTCCACTATCCTCATGGTCAGCAAAGTCAGGCAGCCAGAGTTTTTGGGGAGCAAGAGGGTAATCTCAGAAAAAAAACATCATAGAGAAACTTTAAATTTTGTTTATAAACTCTCCCCAGGTCACTAAACATAAGTTCTCAAACAACTGAAGGCTAAAACATCAGAGAGATGAAGATCAACACACCAATGTCTTCCTGGTAGAAGGTGGATCAGTGGCCCGGCTTAGGTGTGTGCAAAAGTAATCCCTAAATCTGAACCTTAGCATTGGACTTATCCACAAGGCCTCAGGTTGCTACAACCAACTGCACACACGAACACACAAATGCACAGACCGTCCACACCCCACAGACTGCTCTCCCTGTGCACTTGAGCTTGGAGGAGCACTGAGTCCAACCCTTTCCAGCTAGATGAACCCAGGGAGACCCACCAGGGAACAGACTCACCTTTCACAGAACTCTGAGCCTGAGAGTCTCCCCAGAAAGAAGGGTGCCCATGGGGACCTGGAGTCCTGCTGGTTAGTAGGCCACCTTCCAGAAGGGGACTTTGGTGTGGGGCCTGAGTGTTCCCATTCAGGTCCAGGTGCCAACCTCTCCATTCCTACATCCACTGAGATGCCTCAGGTCTCCATCCTCAGCCCAGTGGCTGCTGCTGCTGCTGCTGCTGCTACTTCTCCCTGCTGGTGAATTCTCAGGTCCGGACACTGCCTCCTCTCAGGAACAAATCTCTGTCCACACAGGGTCTCCCAGGCTGGAGACTCAGCCCACTACTGACGTCTGTTTGGAAGCTGCTTCTTGTGAAGCTAAGAAAGCCTGTTCCCTTTCTGAATCCTCTGTTCCATGTGCCTCCTCAGTTGCTGCCTCTCCTGCTTTCTAGGTTCCAGGTGCCATAGCTGGGGCAACTTCCCAGAAGACAGGAAGAGTCCCCATTGCCATTGTTCCTTGCTGCATGGAAAATGTCCCAGGCACTCCCTTCTGTCCTTCACATCAGGCCTGCAGGACTGGTAGGGGCCAACCTGCTTCTGAAGGTAGTCTTGTCCAGGTCCTCACCCACGTGGGTCTGAGGTTGTTTTCTGCATCAAAAATTTTTGCTTTCTGTACAGAGCCCTCCTGATCCCACAGAAACCACTGCTGTTGGCAGAACGGGGTGCCTGCTCAGCTTTCTCTGGCCCCACAGGATTGTCTCCTTCCCTTAGGCCAGGGCCGCCCCCGTGTGGGAGTGTCTACCCAGGAGACTGGCCCTGGTGGACTTCCCACCCAGCCAACTGCTATCCACCACTCATTCATGTGGTGATCTTGGTGACTCTAAGCAGACTCAGGGAACAACGGGCACATTTCTGCCAATATCCAGCACAGTGAGGCCCTAGTCTGTCTGCTGCCAAGGGACAGAGGAGAGAGGTGGTGGCCCCTGGAAAAGGCTGGTGTTGTCTATATCAGACCCTGTCTGGGTCTCCCAAACCATGGAGGCCAGGAGCAGAGGACAGCTGTGCCCAGCAGAGGCTCAGCTTACTAATTCTCTGCCCCCAAATGCAGGGTGACAGGGCTGGAGAGAGAGACCCTGTCCCTCATGTGTGCAGCATCCAGGACTCAGTGAGACCTTGTACTCTGGGAAAGAAACATCCTCATCAGTGTATGGTATCTGTTAATATTCACTCCTTTTGGGGAAAGAAAGAAGATATGTGGAGGATGGTAGAACCTTTCCCTGTATCTTAAATTTAATTGGACTAGAACTCCTAGTCCCAGCCAGATGGTGTCAGACTCAGGGAACAAACATGGAGACCATCACCCTGAGAATGATGCTTCTCCAGCCCTGCATCTGAACGTGGAGACCTAACTCTGTTCCTCTGCACCCTCCCAGAAAATCTGGGCCATGAGAACAGTGGGGTTTGCTCATGGGTTTTTGTTTGTTTGTTTGTTTGTTTTTGTTTTTTGTTTTGTTTGTTTTTTTTGTATCTTTGCTCTAAAAAGGGGACTGCTGAGGGCTGGTCCTGCTCATTGCTGGAGGTCCCCCACCCCTGGCCCTCCAGGCCTTGAGTGCCCCTCCTTGACCTCCTTGACTTGTCCTGATGGCTGAGAACCACTGTGGGGCTGCAGGAGGAGGGAAATATGCCTGACAATATTGGGAAAGTTACTTTCACTTCTGTTTTCCCCATTTGGGTGGAGCCCTTTCTGGGTGAGTCCCTTACAGACTTCCTGCTCAGGGCTGGGTTGGCTGAAGCCAGGCTCAAACCAGTCTGAAACCAGGCTCAAACCAGGCTGAAACGAGGCAGGGGACACCAGAGGGATCAGAGGTCTTGGCAGGGCCCAGGGCAGGACGATGACCAGCTCGGGCAGCAACCTAGGCACCAGGTCAGTCTCTACATTCCTTTTTTTAACTTCCTCTCTGGCTGTGCTCCTGCTTGACTGTCTGTCATTAGACACTGATCTAAACCTTGACCTTAGTCCAGTTTACATGTACACTCATAGACAATGTAGTGAAATGCAGGAATGTGTGATGAGGAAATCTTTAAACAGCAGAGGGACAGCCGCTGGTGTGAGCGCAGCAGCCGCAGCCCACAGGACTCTTCTCTTACACCTACTGCTCCACTGATGGCCCCTCTGGACTCAGCTGTTCTTTCCGACTTTGAGAAAGGGATTTGTTATTTTCTCATCACCTCTCAACTCATTCATTTCCCTCTGGCCTCTCCACCTTCACCTAGGTCATTTCAAAGAGGGTACTTAAGAAAATACAAAATTCCGGTTAAACATCTGACTTTGGGTGCCTTGGTCTCCTACCTGACGTGGGGACGGGTCAGCACCGGGCCTATTCCCGTCTCTGGCTGGGGGTCTGGGTATCTGCCAGGGGCCTTGATGAGGAGGTCAGAGGAAGAGGAAGGACCAAGATGCCAAAGACCAGTGCAGGCTGGTGTTTTCATTTCTACTGTGATTTTCTGCTCTGAGTGGGTTCTACCTCTGACAAGGAAAAGGCTAGAAACCCGATCTTTTTCTTTAGTAATGAGTCATAAATTGCATTACTTGATATGTCTAATTGTTTGTTTTTTGAATCTAAAGGAAATACGTTATACTTTCTTTGTCATGAAATTTCAAAGACAGGGTTGTATACAGAGGGAAGCAGTCCTGTTCACCACCCACCCGTGCGGCTTCCGTTCTTGGGCCTGCTGAGTGTTGTGGGCACAGCCTTTATGTCTTTTCTATACAATTACATGAAAACAAGTACAGCATGTTTCTGTGTAAATGAAAACATGGCTTGTTAGGAAAACATGACTTGTTTTCCTAACATGACTTGTTTTCCTAAATGCATAATTTCTGTCTTGTTTTTTGAGTGAGATTATACTGTATACACTGTTCTGGATTTTACATTTTTTAAATTTCAATATTAACATGATTAGAGGTTTTTCACATTAATAAACATAAGAATCTACCTCATTCTAATTAAAAGGTGCATACTGCTCCATGGAGTTGTTTTCCATAATTGTTAAATTATGTTCGGTTTAATCCATCTATGTTGTTTTTGATTGCTCACTGTTACCAACAAACTGTGATAACAACAATCATATATTTCTGTATGTTTTTGCATGTATACAAGTATTTGTCTTGTGTCAGAAAACAAAAGGTAGAATTGTTCAGGCAAAGGGTACTAATATTCTTAACAATATTAATCCAGATCATGAATATGGTACAGTATATTTTTCCATTTATTTGTATCTTCTTTAATTTCTTTTCTCAATGTCTTATTGTGTTCAGAGTAAAAGTATTTCACCTCTTTGGTTAAATTTATTCCTAGGTATTTTAGATGTTTTGATGCAATTGTAAATGGGATTGTTTTCTTATTTCTTCTTATGATCATTTCTTATTGACATATAGAAACATGACAGATTTTTGTATATTGATTCTGTATTCTGCAACTTTATTAATAGCATTTATTAGTTCTAATAGTTTTGGGTAGAGTTTTTAGGGTTTTCTATTGTAATATCACATCATCTGCCAAGAACTAGAGTTTTACTTCTTCCTTTCCAAATTATAATGGCATTTACTTCTTTGTCTTGTCTCACTGTTGTGACTAGAACTGCCAATACTATGTTGAATAGAAGGTTTTAATGGAAAATGTTCCAAATATGTTTAGGAAAAGACATATGTATTATGACTTCATTGGGACAGTCTGGGCATTTTTATAATATATATGTCTTTCTGATCCTCCATGCTCCTTCTATTATATCTTTTTTGATTGCACCAATTCCATTTATTCTGGTCTCTACTCAGAACTTCTTATTAAATTCATGTTGATTCTTCACATTCTGTCCTTCACATATAAAACATTACACCCTCCACCAGCACTTCAAAGGCTTGATGACCATTTTATCATGCTATCCTTTCTCCCTAGGATGAATGCAGGAAACTACAAACTTACGTGTGAGATTGCAGTCAAACGCTTCAAAGAACGTAAGGCTGAGATTTCAGATGCAATAAAAATACCATTTCCTTTCCTGGAGACGCTTCGTGATCATAAATTCATCACCAATAAAATGTATAAAGTAAGTGAAGTTTATTATGTCACAATCTGGTAAAACAGCCCCACCTTAGTTGATTTGGTAGTCTGGAATCAAATGTCAGGGCACAGAAAGACAAGTGAGGAGTTTCCTGTAGGTGGGGGCCTTCTCAAGTTCTGCTCTAAGTGTTCCTATAAGGTGAAAAGGAGAAGCAGGCATCATTGGAGGCAGTCATGCTCCTGACTGAAGGAACAGGACATTTTGGTGCCCCCTAGAGTCAAGGTGAAAAACACTGGAGATAGGCTGGATCTGAAGGTTATGGGCCCTACAGGTGTACAGTATAATGCTTTGTAGGTGTTAGGTGTACAATATAGCATAAACTACAGATTAAATGTATTTTTAGTAAATGGATGAATAACTTTAATCAACTGATTTAATAAAATAATTCACACAGCATTTTATTCCAGTGAACATCAATTTAAATGCTTAGGTCTGAGAACATTAAAATCCACAGAAAATGAATACATTCTTAGGACAAATTTCTAAGTAGTTACATGCTATTCTCCCTCCAACAGCTCTCAGTTTTCTTTCCCTTTGTGATTTCTGGAATCTTGAAATTTAGATAATTCTAGCAAAAGATGTAGGTGGAGTTACAAAGATGCAAATCTTCTCTTTCCCTACGAATAGGCTACTTTACAGCAAAGGTCACAGGAAGGGAAAAATGATCACCTGGAATTCTTGAGCTTTGCCAGGCCAAGTTGGACCTAGGGAAGGGACAAGTGTTTTTCATTCAATAGAACATCAGACTATCACCTGCTCAGTCAATTCCGAAAACATTTTGCCAGGTTCTGAAAGGGCTACATATCATTTAACTTTGAACCAATTTTCGTTCTGCATATTGCTCCTCCTTCCATCTAATATAAATGGGAGTGATGAGATCAAATGCACAAATGTGTATTTTTAAGAAAAAAAGATTTATTTATTTGTTGCTGTATAAATATGGGGGAAATTTTAAAAGTGTATATGAGAAGATACCTATGTAGGAGAATTGTAGTACATTAACATGAAATCACATTCTAGGGCTCTCCTGTAACTTAAAATTCTGTATTCATATTTCCACATTTACTACTTTTCAAGGAGTCTAAAGCATCTTGTGAAAACCTGCCAGCTGTACCAAAAGCGGTGTATGCAGTCCTCAATAACATGAAGGAGACGAGTCACCTGCCACTTATGGAAATCCTGTTCAGCGACTTCATGACAAAGAACTACCCTGATTTAGATGGCATTCGTGAAGGCTTCAGAGATGGTAATGAGGTTTACAGCCTACCTTCCAATGTCCGTGGCCAATTTTTTTGGACAAATATATTTTGAGCATGTGTCACATATGATACTGGTCTGAGGTGACATAGCAATTAAGAATACAGACATCATGAGCCTTCTTGAAGCTTTTGGTATAGTGACTACAGTATAAAATACACCTGGAGGTCTGCTCAACTAAGCATTTAAACTCACACAATGATTAGAGTCACAGTTAAATCAGATTTACTTTGAAGAACAAATGACAAGAACCACTGCATCTGAGTAAGGCACCATCAGTTGCTGCTCTTTTTGCACGTGTCCAAATAGCAGACCATCAAGTACTCTACTATCTGCCTCAGCTGACAGCTCAGCTGTGGGTGCAAGACCGAACTGGCTTAGCAGGACCATAACCAGGGGAGTGAATGTCTCATGTAACAATTCTGTAGTCATTGCTTTCAGGGACCCCATGAGGGACAACTGACTTACAGGAGTCACCATACTGGAGGAAGACCTGCTATAGCTTATAGTTTACATGGAGTCCTTCTGAGTCCAGTTATGAATCATTTCTCACCCTAAACCCAGGGTTGACCTGATAATACCAAAAAGAGAGACTACCTTCACCAGGTGTCCAGAGTAATGAGCAAGAAAATCAACCCAGGTCAAATTGGCCCTTAAACAAAGATAATGGCCATATTAGCTCTTTCTCCACCAGGGGTGAGACAAACATTAATCAAATAATCTCAAAATCAATTACTCTGCCAGAAACTGTGTTTGATACCTCACAGAAGTGATTGATTCAATACTTTTTCCTGAGACTCATAATGTATAATTTCCAACTGTAGTCTGATTTTGCGCTTCAAACTGTCTGGCCAATAATTTTAAAATGATTGTCACTCATTATAATTTCTTCTTCCTATAATTTTTGTTTTGACCTGCCAAAAAAAATTTATTTCAACACAGCTCAGCATCCACCAAGATCTCCAAATAACGATGGAGAATTCACAGGGAAAGGAATTATATGAACTGAGTAGAGCAGATCCTCTGGGAAAAACACTTGGCTGGTGCACGGGTCTCACCATTTTGGCAGCCTCCCAGGCCCTGGTCCAGGCCTCTTGAGACATCCTCCAGGGTCACAATATTCACTCCCTCCTGGCAGCTTCAGAGAGTCTCCTGGGATCTGGGTCCCCTGGAGGTCTTTCTAGTTCTTCCTGTGTCCTCTGCTGTCTCTTTGGGAAGTGCTCATCCTCCTGACCCAGTAAACTCCACCCTTCTCTTGACCACCTCTTTATTTCAAGTTTCCCTGCATTCACGTTTATACATGCAGTCTCTTAATAGGATCTTTGTCCTTCTTGCAAGGAAATTCTCGTTTTTTCCGTACAGTTTGAAGAGGTCAGAAAACACACTTCACTTCCACTTTTTATTTCACACATGCTCTGCCAGCCGTCTATAATTATTTGTACAGACATAGCAAGCTCCCAGTGTTTTGCACGACTCCTTTATCCTGACATTCAAGGGACTCCTTTCTGTGTGGGTAACATAAGGATGCCCTTGTTGAGGGTTCTCTTTTCTGTATGAGGGATGGTGTGGAACTTGACCATGAGGACTGGGACTCACTGAGTTCTGAGTGACCAGAAGACTGAAAATTCCTAAACATGCACACTTGATGTCCCTGCACTCTGATGGATATGGCTAACTTATTTTCTCTCTCTCTTCAGAGATCAAAAAGAAAATTTTTCATCCAGCAAGTGTTGGAGATGAGGGTGCCGAGAACCGTAATACTCAACTGAGCATTGAACAAGGTGATTACAAATAGATAAAAACAGATTCTCTTCTGCTAAGAAGAAAAGAGAAGTGGGCTTAGTGCTCACTGCTGCCCTTGGGTGGAAGTATCACCATGCGCCCATTTGCAGAAAAAGAGACTGAAATCCAGAGAGACCATGTATGCAGTTGGCTTGGGGTCAAATGATTAGGATGAAGCCAGGCCTTCTGACCCCACAGCCCATGTTCTAAACCCTGTAAACTGCCAGATAAACTCAAGGAAAGGACAGACACTTGAGGCAAAAATAGGGAAATATATGCAGAAAGGAAGATACAAAAGGAAGAATACCAAGAGGTACAGGAGTGAAGGGAAATCACTTGCTGAACCCTGGTGAAAAAGCCCACAGAACAGAGTGAACAGACCTGCATAGGGAGGGTCTGTGTGAAGCAGGCTGGGGGATCCAGTAAGACCACCAGTCTGGGGCATCTCTGGAGACTAAAACAGGGAAGTCAATGTTTCATGTAACAATTCTGTAGTTATTGCTTTCAGGGACCCCATGAGGGACAACTGAATTACAAGAGTCACCATACTGGAGGAAGACCAGAGTCACTATGGATGACATAGTGAGATGGCCTGACTGAGGCCAGGGGTGCAGGTCTGCATTGATTCCTGGGGGAACCAGTTGTCAAGTCCTATGCTGTAAAGATTAACATGGGACTGGAGGAGAATTTCACAGCTCACAGTTCAATTTCTGAAAAGAGGTTCTAATCTTTTCCTTCAGGAACTGGGCAAAACCCATATCCATTCCTGTCCTGGCTGCTCCCGGATCAGTCCAATTACACAGGTCTGTTCCTTCTGGCTGTTCTGTGATCCTTTGCTGTTCTTGTCCCTTTCTACAATAGGCTGTGGTGGGAGGGATGCTTCCTTTTAGTATGGAGTGCCCAGAATTGTCCATCTTGTCATGTGCAATGTCTCCAAAGATTTAGAAAATAGAGTCTTCATACACTGAGTTGCTTGGGAGGGTTGGTCCTCTCATTCTCACATGTGCTTGATGCCAACTGTTGACAGCTTTGGGACCTATTGTCTATGTGCTTAGCTTCATGACCTCTGCATCTGTCTTGCTTGAAATAGGCTGTGGCCTCAGCTGATGATTTTCCATCCTGAGGTGGCCTGTACTGCAGGAGATGGGTTAGCAATGATGACAGTGTTCCTAGGAGGAGAGTCTCTCAACTGTTGAATCCTTTACACAGCACCATGTGCCTCCTGTGCAAGGCCTCTCCCATCACAAAGGGCCAGACACTGGTCAAAAATACCAGAGGGGCCTCTGAACAAGCACTTGCAACTTTAACAACCAATAACCACTGTTTACAACTCTTAACATTTCCTTAGTGTATAACACACTTACTAAAGTTGTTAAAATATTTAAAATATGATAACTTAAAGACAGGAATCCTGAAAAGTTAATTTCCTGGTCAGTCACCATATCACTTATAGTAATACAGGCAATATTTTATTTAATCTACTCAAACAGTTAAAACGATGGTA
>PVIA01017437.1:0-15675 GCA_004024845.1 Tonatia bakeri
CGTCCGCTGGAGCCGGAGCCGATGGGGGGGGCAGGAAGGGGAGGGCTCGGCCACGTGGACGTAGCTGGGCGGTTGTTGCCTGTAGACAGCGGACGTAGAGCTTCCCCTGCAGAGTAGAGTCACTCAGTAGAGCATGTTAGGTGATCCCAGCAGGGTTTCTGCTCTCCTGAACGTCACCCTTCGTAAGAAATTTTCATTAAAAAATCTACATAATGTGAGTAAGAAAATGGTTCAGTTTTTATGCTTTTTAAATGTTTTATAGCTACATAAAATCTGTGGAATAAAACTAAAACTAACGCATCAGAAGCAGCTTCCTCCCATGTCCTTTGGTATCTGACTGGAGATGAGCTTTTGAAAACAACGCAAGAACCATAGGGGCCAGATGCCACCTATGCGCTCCTCACACGACCACAGAGAGGGTGCGCGCTGGATGAGCTGTCCTCCAGGCTCTCTCACCTGTCCCCTCCCTGAATCAGGGGCGGGCCACCGTGGGGGCATGAACTCTGAGATCTGGTGGGCCTGCCCGGGTTCCTGCCAGGCGAGCGGGCTGGGCAGTACCTTCACCTCGTCCAGTCTCCCTTGCAGGTGTGGCTTGTTGGGACAGCTGAGTGAGGTGACATGCGCTAGCGCCCGGACCACAGAAAGTCCCCTGGCGTGTCCCAGTACTTCAGAGCCGCCCTGCGGTGTCCCTGCCAGGAGCAGCGTGGGCACGAGGGCAAGCGCCAGGCACCTGGAGCCTCTGTGGATACCCACACCCTGCTTTCCCTGCAGAAGCTACAGGGCACGTGGAGGAGAGTGGCCTTCGCTCACGGGAGTGTGATCACACGTCTGTCTGGAGGTCGCCACATGCTGGGATGGGTCCAGAACCGCCCTTACCTGCGGTAGCTTCGGTGCTGAGGGACCCCCTGAGATGCTTTTCCTTCTCCCCCAGAACTCGGATGGGCACTGGAAACGGCTGTTGGGGATAGACGGACCCCCCGGCGAGCGGTCTCCAATATCCGGTCCCCTCCCTGCTTAGTTCAGTTCGCACTTCAGTTTAACAGCTTGCTCTAAACGTTCTTTGATTTTATTTATGAAAAACCCCAAACACCAGACACAGCAGAGATAGAGCAGACGCCCGTCTCCCTGATGTAACCTGTTCTGAGTGGCTGGGCGATTCCGCGTGGACGTGGCTCCAACGCGTGTTCCTCTCCTTCCGGTGGAACGTCCAGTTCAGCACCCTGCTCCCTGACGGCCGTGGGGGCAGCTCTCCTCGGGCGGAGAGGTCTGCTCGCCCCCTCCACTCTGTGCACGCAGGACCCGCTCAAACCGCGGCTCCGCGAGACCTGGCCTCCGAGCTGCGGGGAGTCAGCCTTGCTCTGGCCCTGGGTGTGCGGTTTGCGGCTGAGACCTATTCTGTGTTCATCTTTATGTGCCCCCTATCGTGATGCGCCAGGCGCCTTTAAGATAAGCGCTCACCATTAAGTTACTTTCACAAAACTTTTTTCAAAAGACAAAAATTGTGTACTCAGGGTCTGAGTAACCATGGAAAAATGCAATGCAGTTTTTTAGATAGTTAGTTTTACCTTTCCCTGTGATATAATTTGGTACAGCATGTTGAAATTTCTGCTTTTAAAAGAGCTGCTTTAATCGGCTTTGGCGTCTGGTTCCGAGTCTGGCGTCTGCCTCGGGCCTGCTTCCATCCTCAGAACCCTTTCTGAAACTGACCGTGTGCAGGGCCCCTGGTGTCCTTCGTGTGAAAGAGAACATAATACAATCATTGTCTGGCAGAGCTTCTGCTACTCCTTCACCCCCGTCAGCGAACCCCTCGTCAGACTCAGTCGGGATGTGAGCTCCGTCTCCGTAATGCGGGCGCTGGGCAAGGCGAGGGTTTGTCCGAGGCGCCGCCTTCAGCAGTGAGATTTCCAGCCCGCCTTCCTCACTCCACAGCTGTGGTCGCCGCGGGTAACCGTTTCCTCCATTTAGTCAACGACGAAGACTCAAATTGCTTCCCTCCTCCTCCTCCTCCAGATGTGGTTGCCCAAGTCCTGGTTTACGGATCTCAGCGTCATACTTACTGTTGCACTCTGTGATACACTTAAGATTAAACAGGAATGCAGTACTCGTGTGTCGTCTGCTAGGTGTCACTCATTTGACGAAGGTGGTTGAGGACAGGCTGAATGCCAGGCCCGGCGCTGGGTGCAGAGGCCCTGAACAGCAACAGCCCCCGTCCTCGATGCCAAGTCGGGGGAACCGTACGTGGTCGCTCCAGCCGCCTGACCTGGCACAAGCCAAGGGCAGTCGGCTTCAGAGCGGAGGTGCCGTTGGTGAGGGTGACGGGTGGGGAGGGGTCACCGAGCCACAGCCGAGGACAGGATGCTCAGCTGAGGGAGGGGCATGAGTGCAGCAGGTGCAGAAGCTTGCGCCAGCACCAGCTCCTGGCCCAGCACACAGCAAGGGGGCGGTGCCATCTTGGTGCCCATGGGGAGCCGTGCAGACTCGTCCTCCCCGAGGAGCTTGGACCTGCTGTCGGGGGCAGACCGGAACCTGCTGGGTGCCCAACTTGGCTTTATCTGCAAAAGATGAAACCACAGCCCCTGCCCTACCCAGGACTTCCAACCCTAGGCGTTTACCGGAGAAAAACCTGCACACGCACACCCCTGGAGCCAAGTACAAGAAATGTAAGAACAAAAAACTGGCGAGTCAGGGTGAAGATTAATTTAAAATACTGTAAAATACCATTTCAGTCAGCACATGCTACAGTCTCAATGGTTGTGTTCCTCCAAAATTCACCTGTTGAAATCCTCAACCCCAGGGATGGTGTTCAACGGCGGGACCTTCGGGAGGTGACAAGGTCGTGCAGGCGCAGTGCATCTTTATGAAAGAGACGTCACAGACACACAGCTCCTCGCCCTTCCACCAGGGAGGACAGCAAGTGCTGTGCAGCCAGAAGAGTCTGGCGCCCCGAGCTCAGGTGTCCATGGCCCACAGCTGGAGGGCGAAGCTCCGTTTGCTGCCACCAGGCCCATGGCAAGGGTTCCGTTACAGCAGCCAGGGCAGGTTGAGACCGCACAGAGCCGTGCAGGTCAAGGGCGAGGCGTCACGGTGTGGGGCCCAGCGGGGCCACCTGCCCAGCAACAACCTAAGGGGAGGGAGCCAAGGACAGCCACAGGAGTCCTCACAGAGGAATCCCACAAGTACTTGGAGTTAGAAAGGCAAACTGCAACATAATCTGCATTTGTACACCATTTATATAAAGCCCAGACATGTGCAAAAGTGAAAAACAAGATTGGAGAGACACGCGTGTGGCAAACTCTCTGAAAGAGGCCATGCCATGGAGAACGACGCTCAGGTGGGACACGGCAGGAGGCGAGCCTCGTGGGGGTGGCCGCTGGCCAGGGCCTCAGCCCGGGGTGTGGGCTGTTCACTCCGTCGTTGTGCCTGACACCTTCCCTACACGCACAGCCGGGCTCACCCCAAAGGAAACGACGCTGAGCTCAGGGCCCCTCACTTCCCCAGACCCCAGCGTACAGCACTGAATTTGTATTCATAACTTTCTATTCTTTGTCTTGCACAAGACTCCAAAAACTGTCTGAGCCTCAGGGTCCTCGAGATTCAAACCCACCCCTGACACAGTGACACCTCTGTACACGCCAGTCACCCTTGAGTTTCCGTGTGGGAAACCCTACCGGGCTTGGGCTCCGGGCCTGAGCCTGTCCGTCGGACTCGCAGCCTTGGGTGGTGGTCACCGTGTGACCCTGGACCCTTGTGTCCGCAGACTCCGTGCACTAGCACACAGACCCAACATGAAAACTTGGTTTTCTTCTGCACAGTGATAGCCTCGTATTCGTTTCTCTCACTGATGTTCTTCCTGTATCCTAAGTTTTATCCAATTTTACCATATCGGCTGCACATTTTTTCTCCTTCCTCCTTAGATTAGTTCTGGATCCGTGTCCCACAGCCCCTCCCTCCCTGTGGTCGGTGCTCCCAGCAGCTCAGCCAGGACATTAGGACCACCTCCCAGGTCACGTCTCTGCCCCCCACGCCCTTCCTCCCCAGCATCTTTCCCTCCTCACTGCACACGGGTTACTTTCTGACACTCAGGTTCGACTGCTCAGCCCCTACCCACAGTGACTCCCGGCTGTCCTGAAAAAGTCCCATCAAATAAAAAAAATGGAAAAAAATCCCATCAGCAGAGCCCAAATTATGAGATCAGTTTGCAGGGCTCTGCCTCAGTCTCCCCTCCCCAACCACGCCCCAGAACCCCTGGACAAGCTCAGAGTCCATGGGCACGTGCCTTTGTACCCTTAGGTTCAAAAGGCCAGCGGTAGGCTGTCAAGACCGCCGTGGGTGTTTTGCTCGTGAGCACTCAGCTCCTTGGAGTTTGCTCCATACTTACTGATGGGCCGCTTGCACGGTCCCTTCTCCCGAGTCAGGTGTGGAAGCTACGTTTTCCTTGGGCACCAGTTCTCCTTCCCTCGGGGGCATTGTCAGAAGCCTCCCACAGAATTCCGTAAACTTCCACATAAAAATTGGGGCCACAAGCACTTTTTAAGGCTCCTAATTATGGACAGTGCATTTACAGTGCCTGAGAAGAGACAGCCAAACCCCCACAGCCCCAGGTCACATGTTGCAGCCCAGGCCGAACTTACCAGGAGGTGTCCCATTGGGTCCTTGCAGCAGGGCCCCCCCCGCCCCCCCCCCCGTCACTAATGGGACCTGGGGCTGTGCTGCTCCTCCGGAGCCACAAGCAGGGTGTCTCGCTTCTGCATTCAATCTCTTAGCGCCTCCGGTTTCCACCTGATGAGTAAGGAGTCTCTACCCTCCAGGGGACTGGAGAGGACCCTTCTGATTCCATTTCAGTTCTCCCACCGTGCCTCCCAGATTACAGATACGAGATACGCGTGTTGCAAATAAAATGTAAACTCTATGCCAACCAAACAGAAGGCAGAGACAGGCTGAGGGAGAATTCTAAGGGAATGATGCATTCCTTCCTGCTCAGTGTGGTCATCACGGAGCTGGTAAACCTGGGGAGAAGTCCCAGCATGTGACACAGCCCGGGCTGAACCCAGTGCATGAGCCCTCGGCTGTGCTAGTTCAAGGCTGAACCTAGGATGAACTCACCTGCTCAGCATCCTCAATTTAATCACAGCTGTGGCCTTACAATAAACACTGGTTCTGGGGATGAGAAAGTGGACATACCTCGGAGTGCCCACCACTCCGGAGGCAACCAAAAGTGTCTACTACACAGTGACTGGCTCAAGGTCATCCCCTGGGTGTGACCTTGGAGCCTGGGCTTTGGCCCCAGGCCTGATTCTCAAATCCTGGGTGTTTAGCCATTAATAACGCAGTCTTGCACCTTTCTCTCTCTGTGGTTGTGTCCTCATCTGTCAAATGAGGACCACGACACCGCCTCTCCAGGCCGCTGCAAGGATTACACAGGATGGTAGGGAAGGGGTTTCAACCAGAGTGGGCACCTCTCGGCTGCAGCTGTCAATGGATCTCTCGTCTGCCCTTGAGCTTGTAGGAAGAGAAGGTATGGTTTCCAGTTTTGTGCCTCCATTTCTCAGAGTATTTGGAAGTCAGCAGGGTCTCACAAAAATTTGTTAAGTCCAAGCCCTAGAAACATCTATAGCTCTAATACATCAGCAACACATTACTCAGAAGGTGACTTAAAACGTGGCAGAGCCCCTGGCGTCTGGAGCGCTGGCCTGTCCCAGAGCAGCCCTGCACCCTTGGACAAAATACCCCAAACCTAGTGCTTCTAGGGGACTGAAATGACCCCAGGAGCCAGGTCGGCAGAAAGGCCATCCCACGACCTGCCTCTCTGTGTCCCTCCCCTTCTCTACCCTACCGAGGACACTTGTCACTGTGCAATCCAGGATGGTGCCATCTCGAGATCCTTAATTTAATTACATCTGCTGACTCTTTCCACATAAGGTCACATTCGTTCACTGGGCACAGGTATTAGAACACGGACATTTTTTGGGGGGGAAGGTAGCAGGGAGAGCCACCGTTAAATCCACTCAGAGCCCAAGAATCTGTAAACTTTAATGAATTCCCACAGTCACGTGGACGGATTGGGAAGCGCTGGCCAAGAGCATGCCCACCGACGGCTCTTGGCGCTTTGGCAAGCTCCCCTCCTGAGTTTCCCGTGTGTGCTGGCGTCATCTCCAATTAGGCTGTTTACAGGGGACAGGAGCGTCACCGGGATTCAACAAGCACACAGTCGTGAAGCCACCACAGCTCTGAGATGCTGCCCAGGCTGACCTGCAACACCGATTTCTCTGGAACTTGGATGTGACCTTCTGTTCGCTCCTGAGCTCTGCCTCTCAGGGCCCGCTCCCATCTGCTCACACGACATCACTGGTCATTTAATAAAATGCACACACAGAAGCTGACTCCACTTCTGAAGGGTATTTAACCTGCCGCAGAGGTAAAGGACTGGGCTAGACCTGGTGAGAGGAAAGAGGGTTGCCATGGACACAGCATTTGCTGGGCTCCCATGCGCCCAAAGGGAAATCAGAAGCTGAAGGCGAGATGTGGTCTCCAAGCCACTATCCCCCCCCCACCCTGAGCTGTCTCCCTGCTCCAGGCTACAGAAAAGCCACTCAGAGCCAAGGGTCAAGAAATAAAGAGGTTAGACTACAACGGACAAAGCACCACCAAAAAATCAGAACCTTTACAGAGCTGTCTGTTCCCCCTGAAAACCAGACTAGCACGGGTACTATCCCTCAGTTACTATGTTCTCACGCGGCTGATCAGATGTTCGGAGTTTTATTAGAAATAAGCACAGGGATTCCACGGTCCACAAGGACTGTGGTCACCCCTCTGGGCAAGGGGAAACTGCAGTGGATTGTTTGAGTTCAAAGAAATAATTAGGTCTTTGCTCCCCTCGAGGCCGTTCAGCGATGTTCCCATGAAGACCTTGTGATGGGGCTGCCAGAGGGAGAGCTCAGGTGGGTGGTCCTGCCTACCTGCCGTGGACTACGGAACCCCCCGCCCTATGGAAAAGATGCCATTCCGAGGTTGTGTTCATAGGAACCAAGCAGTACGTTACAAGTCACAGGAGACCGGCCTTCAGATCTCTGGGTATATTTGCAGAACGAGAAGGAAGAGTGATTTGTTTAATGTGCTTAAAGGGTTTGGTTTATTAGATTCTGTCATCCTGATCAACATAATTTACATGGCAAAAAAGATGTAAATCCTTCGCTCGAAGTGTTTTTACTGTGCCAATCAAATACCTTGTTTGAAATTACATTGAGCAGAGCTATTTGGAAAAGCATTAAAGCTATTTTATGTGCTTGTTTTAAAACCTTGTCATGGAGTTCAGCTATTGTATATGTTAAAGCTGTGGTCTGGAATTACCACCAGAAGGAGACCCGTGTGCCGTCCTCACCCCCCACACTCTGCCCGCAGCCCCGTCTTCCTTCGCTGCTGTGACTGCAGCCAAGGGAGGCCCGCCCCATGGTGTTGGCACTGTGAGAGGACATGGATGCACCAGCACTGGGGCGGGGGGGAGACAGTCACTCCTCAGAGGAGGGAGGGGAGCTCCCCGTCCCCCTGGGGAGCTTCTGACCTCATGACCCCGCCCCACGAGCTCCTCTCTGTGGCGTTCCTTCCTGTGCGGCTACACAAACACTGCAGGAATCAATGATCAGGTAACCCAACTGTCTACGTGTTAGGGAAACAAGTCTTCTGAGAAATCTTGACAGTGCCGTAAAAATCAAAACAGGCTTCAACTATGATTCAAAAATTATCAACTTGATTCTGGTCAAGTAGTTAGGGAGGGAATCAGCTTTGGAGCTACACAAAGCCAGGAATGAAATCCTTGTTCTGCCACAGCCTTGGCTGAGTGACGTGGACAGTTTCACTTAACCTCTCTGAGTCTCAACCAATATGAAGGTGACATGGGACCGAGAAGGGCGAGGGTCGGAGGGGAACGTGCGTATCCAGCTGACATGAGTCTGGGAGGCAGACAGCTCTTACAGACTCTGCAGTGACCTCTTCCACTGACTTGGCATTTCTCAGACAAACGTGCACAGTGACTAAGCCTAGACACGCTGGGAACGAAGGCCACGGTGTCCTGTACGGTGGGAGCGCTTGCAAAACTTCAGCGCTGTTTTCCAGAGACCGTCTAATGCGCATTACCCAGGTACGCAGCGTGAAAGTGCGGTGCATGCAGGCACATTTTAACCCGCCCCGCGGGTGCCCCAGCCCGGTTTCTAATCAGCCCAAGCCCCACTGGAAAGAACCAGGGTTCTCTGGAGAAATGGTGATTCTGGGCAGCAAGGTCTGAGACCAGCCCAAAACTTCTCCCGCCGAAACACAAGAAAGCGCTCACAGAATGACGGGGCATGCCGGAAGGACACGGTGGCCATCCTGCAGGCGCTCCCACCGGCCAAATCTTGGACAATGTGCACATCACAGTGAATGGCAGTAAAGCACAACCCCCTGAATGAAACAGGGAACCCACACGGATGGAGATAAGGAAGTTGAAAGTTTCACAATGAACAGGATTTTCACTTCTGTGAGGTTCTGGCCGCAGATGCATGATACTAGACACTCCCAAATTCAAGACATTCTACTAAATAACTGGCCTGTGATGTTCAAAAGTATCAAGGCCATAAAGGTCCATGAAAAATCCCTGGGACACTGTGCAAGACTGTAAGAAACTAACGAGACGACGCAGCCAAACATGACACGTGATCCTGAACTGTCTCATTGTGACAGGCAATGTTGGAGCAACGGAACAGACTCGAAAGGAGCCTGAGGATTATTAGACGGTCGTGAAGAATCAGGTTTGCTTTCGGATTCGGAAGGCTGTGCTGTGGCTGTGGATTGCGTTGCGTGGGGCCCATAGCTTGCTCAGGCTGCTTAACTAAGCCGCACCATCTGTGCGGCTTAAACGACAAAAATTTAACTTCTCGTAGTTCTTGAGGCTGGAAGTTTGAGATCAAGGTGTGGGCAAGGTTGGTGTCTTCTAGACCCTCTCTCCTTGGCTTGTAGATGGCCATCTTCACCCTGTGTCCTCACATGGTCTTCCTTGTGTGTGTCTGCGTTCTGATCTCCTCTTCTTATATGGACAACAGTCTTAACAGATTAGGGCCCCACGTATGACCTCATTTCAACTTAATGACCTCTTTCATTCAGGACCCTGTCTCCTAATACAGCCCTGCCCCGAGGTTCTGGGGCTCAGGACCTCAGCCTACGAATTCGGAGGGGACATACTTCAGCCCGTACAAGTAGGAGGAAGTTCGTGTCTGCAGGAGAGGGGCACTGAAGGACATGCAGTCACGGGGCATCCCGTCAGTGGCTAATTCTCAGATGACAAGAAAAAGCGTTCTTTGTACTGCACGTACTTACAGCTTTTCTCTAAGTTAGAGATCAGCTCCCAAAAAAATTCTTAAAGAAAAATAGTCAGTGAAGCAGCATTTAAAACTTTGTTAATACGTAGGTGAGTCTACCAGGATGAACCGTTATTATAAATGATGCCCCAGTGCTTTGAAACCTCAGCTCTGGATTTATTCCAGCTCTTTCTTCCCATCCTTTACCAAGACAAATGTTGCACTAAGCAAAGCCTTCTTCGTACAACCCATTATCAAATGTTGGCATGAATTCTTAATATTCCGAGAGAAAATGATCCTGGAAAGCGTAAAATATTTACAGCCTGCTGTTGGTTCTGCCTCACTTGAGGAGACTTCTCACCTGTGCACAAATGCTCTCAAGCATTTGGAGACAGATGGTGAGGAGTAATAAAAAGGCTGAAAAATTAGAAGGCAGGAGTCGGAGCAGGGTGCTCAGCAGAGAGACATGCCACTCTCCAGGGAGAGCGAGCTTCTTTGTGATCGTGAGATAAAGAACTTGAACCGGTATTGCAGTCTTCGTGCATCAGACTCTGTCCATTACTCCTCTTAATTTTACATAAATCTCCAGTCTGTCCCCTAAAGAGGCATTATTCCCCCCAGGGATAGTGCCTGATGACACTCTAATGTCATCATTCCACAGGGCCACCACACAGGTGTGTGATGCTAAAGCATTTCTCTCACCTCTACAGAACAGTTGACTTTAATGAAGACACCATATGTGCTTGTCCCTGTTGGGAGAGTCCGTCCAAAACGCTGTCACCTTCCTCACTCAACTCCGCTCTGGAAATGGTGGGCTGCCCTTGCGCTGTGACCTACCCCCTCTTACTTTCTCCGGGCCACCAGCCCCCATCACGGCGCTGTGGTCTTAGTTTAAATGCGCCGTCAAGAGAGCCCACCCACATAATCAGCTACCTTTAGGGCTTCCTCGATTCACTCAGCTGGCACTACTAAAAACAAGAGCGCTCCACCCTTCCTCCACGGGCATAGCCACGCACACGCACGCACGCACTGATGTCCCCTGACTCGTCAACACCGATAAAAATCAGGCATGCCCTGTTACATTCACACTATTTCTTGCTGCCTTTCATATTAACTTATCCTTCCTGAGCATCGTTACAGATTCACAGACCTTCAGAAATGACTCCTACTGGAATTGAGGGTGCCACCTTCTTTTTAATGCTGAATGCTGTGTGGAATAATCAGGCGGTCAGGAGCCCCTTCGTGCTGGCTCCTTAGTCCTGCTCTGGTGGAGAACGCCACACAGGAACGTACCGCCCGCCTCTCCAGGAGCCCAGGTCGGGCGGGATCGCGTTGGAAACTGTCACCTGGGCACTGGGCGAGCAACAGCGATGCTCCGGCTGCCCGTGTGCGTCCGCTTCTCAGGATAATCCTGGAGAGAAGCAGGTCTTTTCCAGGTCATAATTCTAAATTAAATTAACTTTAACTTAGTTTGATTTACTTAATTAAGATTGAAATTCGGTTTAACTAAATATTTTTAATTTAAAATTGTTTTCTGTGTCTCTTCCAGTTCCTCTAAAACCTACATATTTTAATTTTTAAACCACTTTCCAACAATCGTAACCACACCCCCTTCTCTTTAACTTGAAGAAGCTCCGCTTTCCCACTGACCGCCATTCCGCAGTCAGCCAATTGGCAGCCTCGTTCAGGAAGCCGTCATCCTCGGGTTTGTGGGATTAAAATCTTAGCCCAAAGCTCGGGGGCCTAGACTGCAGAATGCAAGGCACAAGCCAGTGGAGAGGGAGGGATTTTTTTTAGGAGAATACACCCTTCCCAATGTCCTTAAGTCCCCTACCCTGGGGCTGCCTCTCCGGCCACCATCACAGATGGAGGCTCAGGAACCTCCTGCTGAAGCTTCCATCCTGAGGACATCGGGGGCCCCCTCCCTCAGTGAGGCCCACCCCTGAGGCATCCTGTGCCTCACAGGAAGGTAGCCTTTGGTCTCCGGAAAGCCCAGGCCGCAGGTTTCACTGCTCCTATGTTTTTGGGGGGTGGGGAGCAATGGCTTTGGAGTTTTGTCACTCCTTAGTAAGATGCCAACGTGCTCTGGCCGATAGGAGTGTTCAGGAAGACCTTTCTCGCTTGCCTTGCTGCTCGCTAACCTGTACCTGTCAGCAGGTGAGCTCGGACGCTGAGAAGAGCAGGAGGAAAGCCCGCTTCTGGACACGTGACCACTGGCAGCCTTGGAAGGGCAAGGTGCTTAGTGTCATTTCCTTCTACTTTTGATGGTTCTTCTCTGAAGAAACCATCAGGGAGACGGATGACAGCCACACAGTGCTCCTCTCTCCGCCACACACTTCAACTGAGTTTCCCATAACACACTCTGGACTAGACGCAGTGATGACTTCTGTGCTGCCGCACATCATTAACAATGGACAGCAGTGTGACGTTTCTTTCAAGGGCCTCAGAGCACAAAGGGGTGGGAGGTGCAGGTGGGACCCTGTCCGTCAGCTGCTGTTGTCCCAGGCAGAGCTTCACTGTCTGAGGAACACTCCAGAAGGGGCTGGAGGCTGTCGCTGAGGTTGGTTTGTTTCCTTCAGGAAGTTGAATATGGCTGCTTATATCAAAACCCCTAAAAACATGCCTATTCTATGGTCTATCTACTCTAGATCAGTACGTTTATGCTTTTTAAAGAAATCCATAGGTTCCCTGGACCCCGGACTTTCCTGCCCCCAGAACTGACAATAACTGCTGTTGAAATTTAGGAACATGTCGCATATTTTTATGTCACCCTTTCTAGATGTCAGAAAATAAAGCTTAGAATCAGAAATTTTTTTAAAGAAACTGAAAGCTATTAAAGAAAAAATAAAAAGATCCTATCATTGGATAAACATTTGGAGGTGATGATGAAACATGAGAAAAGGCATGTGGCACGTGGTTGTCCCAACAGAGCACCGGGCTTTCACTTCCTCCATCTACTTCCTCACCTGCTGTGACTGACAAATTCCACAAGATACTGGAAAAGGGACAAAAATACAGTAAGCTAATTATTTTATCCTGGTGATTTCAAGATCCTAATTGTTTTGATTATTTTTTAAACTTCTAATTGGGTTCAACAATGTTTTATATAATTTACATAGAATGATTTTATGTTTTCAAATTGTCATGATTGAGGAAAAATTGTATTCCTAATATTCTAATTCTTGAAAACAGATCTTGGCCTCGAAGTGGGCGGGGCTGAGACCTAGGCCGGCGGGGGTGGGGGCTGTGGAGCCCAGCCAGCTGCTGTGGCTCATCAGCTGTGATCATTGATTTCTAAAGAAACACACTCCTGTTGACTTAGCTCTTTACAGGCACATGAAATGCATGGAAGGCTTTATTTTCTTTAGCTTTTCACTAAAGAAAAAATCTTCACACTCAGGGATAACAAAAGAAAAAGCATCAGCTATTCATTAAGTGAATATCAGGCATTCATGTCGGGCGGGGGGTTCTATGCCAAATTCATATGTAATAAAAATGAAAAAGCTGAGAGTAGCATTTAGAAAGCTTTTAATTTTTCAACAACTTTGAATCTCCTGCTGCCTTGGTTGACATGTCAAGTTCTAGAACGGGGACCTGCCAACTGGGTGTGGCTTAATGAAGGGAAATGCTTGCCTCACACGACAGAAACGCACAAGGATGGATCGGCTGCAGGTGGGAGGAACCCAGGAGTCCAACCTCGACAACACCACGGTCTTTTCCCAGTGGCTCCACCCAGCCTTCCGAGGTATCCACTGAACCCCCGTGGGGTCTTCCCTGGCCTGAAGGACGCCTGCCTCCCCGTGTACAGACAGAGGGTTACGGGACATCTACCCCAGCCATCAGAGCTTCAGTCTCACCACACCTGCTCAGATCCCAAACCCTCCTGGACCCTGTGGCCAGGAACGGCATTGTCCTGAATAGTTTAGGAGGGCGTTCATTGACCCCTGAACCGAAAACCGTGTCATTACTGCCCACAAGTAGAGCTGGGCTTGGGGATGGAGGAGCTCAAACAACGTGGTTACTAAGGCGTGGAAAGGGCGGAATGGACCTTCGGGAGCCAACCGCAGTTCTCTGCTTTTCCCATCCAGCTATTTTCCACTGAATAGCAGCAGCATGCCGGGACTACAGCAGGGTGTCAAACTCATGTTCACTGGGGGCCTCGTGGTCATGGTTGCCTTCAAAGGGCCAAATGTAATTTTAGGACTGTATACATGTAGCTACTCCTTAACTGTTAAGGGGTTGAAATTGCATTCGACCCTTTGAAGGCAACCGTGAGGCTGCCGTGGCCCCTGGTGAAAATGAGTGTGACGGCCCTGCCTTGGAGCTTCCTCCCAGACTCAGGAAACACCTGCTCGAGCTGCCCCGCGGTTAGAACCAGGCTTCTTCCCACGTGGGTGGTCCAGCGCCACCTGTCGTACAGATGCAGTAACTCTTTGCTCTGGTTTCTGCTTCCTCACTTCCAGTTAACTCCCTACAACAGACCCAACTTTCCGCCTCAAGACAGAAAGGAAGAAATCAACGGGAAATCATTTGGCATCACAGCACATGTTCTTCGGAGGGACCATCCGAAATTTGGTCTGGTCAAGCAAAAATGGAGGACCGTGTCCCTGTGACAACCCATTTCCCATCTGCTACTGGACAGCCCTCGTGAAACGCCCTGGGGTTTGTACGAGAAATCCATTCATGGTGATCCACTGATGGGCTGTTACATCCCACCTCGTGCGTCTCCAAAATGAAGAATAAGTCCGATTGCTGCTCGCAGGTCCCCGCCCACTTTGCGTGTGCATGCGTGTGCACATGTGTGCATTTGTTTCCAGTGGGTGGCACACAGTATTGGTGCCCGCACACATGCCCTCACTCCCACCAATTCAATCTCACTGCCTCATGTGAACCACCAGCACCTGCAGATGTGGGCCAACCAAGGTGGCAGGTTCTGAGCGCCGCCCCAGCCTCTGCCATTTGGAAATGATTCATTTTCTATGGCTGCCACAACGAGTGGCCACAAACTCCGCGGCTTACAACAACCCAGATGGACTGTCTTACCATTCTGCGGGTCATTAGGCCAACGCGGGTCTCACCTGGTGACAATCAGGAATCAGCAGGGCTGCAACCTTTCTTCAGGCTCCCGGGGAGGGTCTGTTTTCTTGGTCATTTGGGGTGTAGGCAAATGCGTCTCTCAGCAGTTGTGGGAGCAGAGACACTGTTCTCTTGCTGTCCGCCATGTGGGGGCCATTCCTGGGCTCCTGGTCCCTGCCTGCACCTCCAAGGCCAACAACAGTGGGTGGGCTACGTCCCACTCACACTTGGACTCTCTCCGCCTTCCTCGCTCAGACCCAGCCTGGCAGTCTCCACTTTACAGAGTCACATGATGAGGCCAGTGACAAGTGTGGCCAAGTGTCAGGCACCTGGTCAGCCACAGCACCTGGTCACAGACCCAGGGATTTCAGCTGCGGAGGCTGGGCCCTTCCCCGCCGGGACACCCTGCTTTCCCGACAAAGCTCATTCTGGGCAGAGAGAAAACGGTGCCTGTCGAGTGGAGCCCCATGAGAGACCGAGGCCAAAACAAACATCTGTGCCACTGATCCTGTCTCTACCTAAAATGCTGATAATCTGTTTATCATGGTATTTTGTGTTGGTCTTCATTTTTAAAAATATTACTGTGTTTTGGGGGCCCTCCCCCAGGACCCGGAGAGAGAGCACGCTGTCCCGCACTCAGCCTTCCCAGACCCAGACTCGGAAGCTGCCTGAGTAACCGAGTGATCCCAGGAGACAGAACATGAGCCTGGAACCAGACTCTGTTCTAAAGCCCTGACACGTGCAGAGCGAGGACTCGGAAGAGGGAGCTCCATTTCCGTTTCCCCAGCACCTAAGGTTTCGGGGTCTTCGTTTTTGCATTTGTCTTTTTCCATGTTTCTGTTCTGCCCCCGAAGAACTCCGTGCGAGCTCGAGCTTGGTGCAGGCCGTTTCCGGAGCAGAGCAGCCTTCTTGAGGCCGTTTCTGTGGTTCCCGCGCCTGAAAGGAACGCTCGACCCACTGGGGCCACTAGAGGGCTCCAGCACCCACCATAACGAACGTCCGATTCCTGGGATTTCGGGAATTCGTAATTCATCTCTCTATAGAGGCATTCTTTCAAGACAGTTGTGTCTTTAGGACAGCTTTTATTAAAGTCTTTCTTTCTTTCTTTAGTATCCATATTATAGATTATTCACTTAAGCTTTAAGATCCCCCAGTAAGTGCAATTAAACTTCGGGTTTTCACCTACCCTCCCTGTACTCGACAAACACCTAGGCATCGCAGACTGAGTTCTGTAACGCCGGTGCAAGCCAGCGAGGCCACACGGCCGAGAAGA
>PVIA01017438.1:0-15681 GCA_004024845.1 Tonatia bakeri
TCATCCTGGCCATCATCTCTGACTCCCACCTCCACACACCTATGTACTTCTTCCTTTCCAATTTGTCCCTGGCTGACATCAGTTTCAGCAGCACTACAGTCCCCAAGATGCTGGTGAACCTCCAGACATACAGCAAGTCCATCACCTATGCAGGTTGCCTAACTCAGGTCACATTTTTTTCTCTGTTTGGGAGTTTGGATAGTCTTCTTCTGGCTGTGATGGCTTATGATCGTTTGGTGGCCATTTGTCAGCCTCTACACTACCTGGTCATCATGAACCCCCGCCTTTGTGGCTTGTGTGTCTTGCTATCATTTTTCATCAGCCTTTTGGTCTCCCAGCTGCACTACTTGATGGTGTCACAACTCACCTTCTGTGCAGATGTGGAAATTCCTCATTTCTTTTGTGATGCTTCTCAACTCCTCAACCTTGCCTGTTCTGACACCTCCACTTATAACATATTGATCTATATTTTTGGTGCTATCATTGGTGGTGTTCCACTCTCTGGGATCCTTTTTTCTTACACTCGAATTGTTTCCTCCATTCTGAGAGTCCCATCATCAGGGGGTAAATATAAGGCCTTCTCCACCTGTGGCTCTCACCTGTCAGTTGTTTGCTTATTTTATGGAACAGGCCTTGGGGTGTACCTCAGTTCCACTGTGTCATCCTCCCTGAGAAAGGGTGCAGTGGCCTCAGTAATGTACACTGTTGTCACCCCCATGGTGAACCCCTTTATCTACAGTCTGAGGAACAGGGACATCAAGAGCGCTCTATGGAGAGTCATCAGAAGAATAGCCTAGTTTTACACCTATCAATCTTTTTTGGCTCATAGACTGGAGATAGTAGCAATATCAAACATGTATAACAAGAAATTCTGAATCCACAGTCTCATAGTGTGTTTGTACCCATATAGATGTGCTGTTTGTCTACATATTTTTTTCCACTTAACACAGCAGTAATGGATTTAAAGGTCATTTGGACTCTGTACCTCAGTGTGAGTCTCTCCAGGTTTATGCACAGCCCATCAGTGTATCCCTCTGGCTTCCCTGTGCATTACCCAGGACTCTTGGTCCTGATCTGTGTTGATTGTATATTTACAAAACATCATAGCTGTCTCCTTTTTGGTATTTATTCTTTCTACAGTTTCCCATGATTCTTCTCCTTTTTTCCATATTTTTGCTCATTCATGATTGTGGTCAGATGCTTGAGAAGATAGAGTATTTAATTTCTTTTCCAAACCAAGATATTTTGAAATTGAAATAGGATGGCGTTAGTACTAAATTTGAATAAACACTTATCAACGGGGACATTCATAGAGAAACTGGGATGTATAGTTTCCAATATTCTAATAATTCTTTTCCTCATTCCATCTAACATCTGCTCATCAATTTCACAGGCAGACATGAAAGGACAGATACTGTATAATTTCACTTATGTGAGGGACCTAGAGTAGTGAAAACCATAGAGGCATAGAGCACAATATTGGTTGTCTGGGGACAGGAGAAGAGGGAACAGGGAGTTAGCATTTAATTGGGAAATAATGAGTTTCATGTTTGCAAGATGGAAAGACTCATGGAGATGAATGGTGATGATGGTTGTACAGCAATGTGAATGTACTAACTGCCACTGAACAGGACACTTAAAATGGTAAAATGGCAAATTTTCCATTAGATTATTTTACTACATAAAAGAAATGATGTCATACTAGAGATGAGGAACGTGTTGCTCCAAATGTCAGGTGTACCACTCAGCCCTCAGCATCAGCTCCCATAGGAGCTGGTCCCTAACCAGCATCAGCAACCAAGAGTCATGATAACAAAGGTCATGTGTCCTTCTGCAGCTGACCACATCTCATCATATTTTGCCCCTTGGCACCAGTTTCAGCCAAATCTAAAGATTCTTCCTAGATCCAGAGCTTCCTGGTGATTTTAGGAGGCCTTTGATGGTCTTCAACTTGGGTTGATTTTCCCACTGCCTTTGCTTGCTACAAAGTGTTCACCAAACCACAGAGTGAAGGAATAGTGACTGCAGGACTGTCTTCATTTCAGACACCAGCCACACGTTCAGGAGTCCCCAGGCCACCCTCACTTCAGATCAGCTGGCCACAATTAAGGGACTCCTTACTTTCAATGAATTTCTGGATGACTCAAAGCAAGGGAATTCCCTCAGGTTCAATAATTCACCAGAATGAGCCACACAATTTAAGACATTGCTAGATTTATGATTACACTTTTCTTATAGCAAAAGAATACAAAATAGGACTATTTAAAGGAAGATACACATGGGGAAATATCTGAAAGTTCCCATAGGTAAATCTTGTTGTTGTCCTCTTCCCATGGGGTTCAAATTCATTACCTTGTCCTGGCCACAATGTGAGACAACAGTCAAAGTCTTGCTAACCAGGTAGCACACCTGAGCTTCAGTGTCCAGAGATTTTATTGAGGCTTCATTTCATTGAAGGGATAAATTGAATGATTTCCTACTTGGTTGAACTCACTTTCCAGCCTTTCTCCAGACCCTGGGCTGACATCAGTTCCCCTGAAGAAGCAACCCTTCACATACGTGCTTGGTCTCTTTGGCACAACCAATTGCCAATTTCAGTCATCTCATTAGCATAAAGTATCTGGTATGATCAATGGGGTCCCCTACAATAACCAATCACTTCTATCACTAGCTAAATTTCAAGAGCTTGAAGGTTACCTCCCAGCACCTGGGGAAAAGGTCATATCTCTCTGTAAGTGAGGACAAATTCTTTCCCACACATGTGCTCTTCCACAGGTGTTGATTCCAGGGGCACTACGTGGTAACCATCCTGTATGCTCATCACAATCTCTGAGTCTCTTGGAGGAAGCCAACTTGGTATATCTCCTTACTAATAAAACTATTTTGGGATGATGTTAAGACAATTCCAAGGTAGTTTTTAAAAAGTAGTCTGCAATGCTTTATAAATTACAAGCCCAGTGCTTGGCTCATTGATGGAAAATTCAAGGAGAGGAGATGAGGTATTGAAATTTTAGGTAGTAGGTTGGACCCTATAGAAAATCTTAATGAATCTAGAAATCCAAACTGAGAAATGCTTGATACAAAGGGAGAACACAGTTTGAGATAATAACATCTGCATGAGTATTCTACTTCAAAAATGTTTATTTTAAAATATTAAACCTTAGAATGTAAATAAAATATGAGTTAAGGATGATAATTTATTTGGCCCGTGTCATCTTCTTGAAATTTCTAGAGGCCCTAAGTTCCAATCAGAAGCACTCATTTGGCCCTGCTTTTTGTTCCAAACTTGGTCAGGTTCTCCTGATTCTGTTGTTTAGGTTCAGAAGGCATTAAGAATATGAGAATGTCTAACACTAAGGATATTGATTTCCTCCTGGGAAGAGGTATCTGAAGACCTGAGGCATGTACCAAGTCTTGTCCATTAGAACACAGAGATGCACAGACAGGTGACCTCAAAGAGTGGAAGGAGCTTTAACTGCAAGCTGGTTGACATACTACTTAACTCTTGTCTTGTTTCCTCTCTCAAAATTCATGAGAATATAGCTGCTTAGATTTGCTGGTGATTTGTATATCCTACTCTTGGAAGAGTGTTCTAAAAGGCTTCTGAATGTTCACTTTCTTCTCTTTTACATGGAATGCAGTTTTCATTTTTATTTTAGGTATAATCAGAACTCCTTGCCAAGGTCTATAAACTCTTCATGGCTTAGTTTCTTCTATCCCTTTCTAATTCTATCACTGGTCAGTGGTCCATTTATAGGCATTCCCTGGGAGCTTATACATGCTAAATTTCAGGACCTGCTCCAGACCTGCTGAATCAGAACCTCTGCAGCTGGAACCCACTACAAGCAATTCTGTTGCATGCTAAGTTTGTTTACACTTATGGTCTTTCTTGTAGTTCTTTAAACAGACCATGTGCTTTGTAACCTGAAGACCATTAAACTTAATTATCTACGTCTAGCATGTTCTTCCTCTTTTTTACTCAACTTTCCACTTAAATATCAGCAATTAAAGATGCATAACCAGTACCCTGGCTGGTGTGGCTCAGTTGACTGAGTACTGGTCTGTGAACAAAAGTGTTGTTGGTTCCATTCCCAGTCAGGGCACATGCCTGGGTTTAGGCCCAGGTCCCCAGTAGGGGGTATGGGAGAAGAAACCACACATGGATGTTCCTCTCACTTTCTTTCTCCCTCCCTTCTACTCTCTCTAAAAATAAATAAATAAAATCTTTTAAAAAAAGATGCACTACCACCCATCTGAATTCTTCTGATGTTCTCTCTATCCAGTTAGTCTGCATTCATCTTGTATTGTCATTACCTTCTCAGTGGACTCACATGTTTTGAATAGTATAAAAAAAATCTTATACCTGGCTGTATCAATTATT
The DNA here is from genome assembly GCA_004024845.1 of Tonatia bakeri. Classification (NCBI taxonomy): domain Eukaryota; kingdom Metazoa; phylum Chordata; class Mammalia; order Chiroptera; family Phyllostomidae; genus Tonatia; species Tonatia bakeri. The sequence continues at coordinate 4,382 of PVIA01017438.1, forward strand.
CTGTCCCAAATTAAACTGATGCGGGTCTTTAAGTAAGTGAGTTTTGGTCCTCTCTCAACCCAAAGTCTTTTGTGAAACATGATATCATTGGCATAAACAGGCAAGACATTGGGCACTTAGCAGTCATAAAGATTCTTTGGTAGAAACTAGTTATAATGAAATTTTATAATAGATGTTGATTATAGAAAGAGAAATTGCATGAGACATAGTCAAACATGTAAAGAGATTTCATTTAAGACTATGCAATGGGGGTCAAGATGATTGCAATAAGGGAGAGAGACTGAACTCAACTCCACTGAAAGAAAAGGCAGGAGGATTTTTAAAACAGTATGATTCCACTTATATTAAATTTCCAGAATAGGTAAATCTGTAGAGACCGTAATCCACAAGTGCTTAAAAAGCCCTCGTATCCAAAATCACTTACAGAGAATGGATGATAAGCAAAATTCAATGTGATGAAGAGGTGGGATTTCTTTTTCTTTTTATTTCTTTTTATTCTTGTTCAAGTACAATTTTCTGCCTTTCCCCCCCACCTCAGCCCAACACCCCAGCCTTTCTCACCTCCCTTCCATTTTCATCTGCCAACCCATTATTGTCCATGTGTCCTCTATAATTGTACCTACAAACTCTTCACCCTTTTTCCCTGAAATTCCCTTCCCTCCCTGCTTTGGTCAATGTCAGCCTTTTCTCAATTTCATTGTCTTTGGTTATATTTTGCTTGTTTGTTTCTTTTGCTGATTAGGTTCCTGTTAAGGGTGAGATCATATGGTATTTATCTTTCACTGCCTGGCTTATTTCACTTAGCATAATACTTTCCAGTTCCATCCATGCTGTCACAAAGGGTAGGAGCTCTTTCTTTCTTTCTGCTGCATAGAATTCCATTGTGTAAATGTACCATAGTTTTTTGATCCATTCATTTACTGATGGGGACCTAGGTTGCTTCCAGCACTTGGCTATTGTAAATTGTGCTGCTATGAACATTGGGGTGCATAGATTCTTTTGGATTGGTGTTATATCTTAGGATATAATCCTAGCAGTGAAATTGCCGGGTCAAAAGGCAGTTTTATTTTTAGTTTTCTGAGGAAATTCCATACTGTTTTCCATAGTGATTCCACCAGTTTGTAATCCCACAAACAGTGCACTAGGGTTTCCTTTTCTTCACAACCTCTTCAACACTAGTTGTTTGTTGTTTTGCTTATGATGACCATTGTGACTGGTGTGAAGTGGTATCTCATTGTGGTTCTAATTTGCATCTCTCTGATAGCTAGCGATATTGAGCATCTTTTCATGTGTCTCTGGATCCTCTGTGTGTCCTCCTTGGAAAAGTGTCTGTTCAAGTCCTTTGCCCATTTTTTAATTGGGTTGCTTGTCTTCTTAGATGGAGTCATGTGAGTTCTTTATGTATTTTGGAGACTAAACCCTTGTGTGAGGTATCATTGGCAATATCTTTTCCCATATGGTTGGTTCTCTTTTTATTTTAATACTGTTTTCTTCAGCCGTGCAGAAGCTTTTTATTTTGATGAGATCCAACATGTTTATTCTTTCCTTTATTCCCCTTATTTTAGGGGACATATCAGTAAAAATGTTGCTGTGTGAAATATCTGAGATGTTTCTGCCTATGTTATCTTCTAGGACTTTAATGGTGTCATGACTTTTATTTAAATCTTTTATACAGAAAAGGTGTAATTTTTTTAGACAGTACTCCTACCCCTGTCGGCTTAGAATCCCAGGATGAGTGTTCCCCTTATGGAACATAGAGCATTCTCCCAAGAACTTTTTGTAGAGCCCCCTTGATGTCCCTGTTCCGCAGGCTGTAGATGAAGGGGTTCAGCATTGGGGTGACCACAGTGTACGTCACCGAGGCAATCACATCCCTCTAGGAAGGTGCATCAGAACTGAGATACACACCAAGACCTGTCCCATAGAATAAAGAAACTATGGACAGGTGAGACTCACAGGTAGAAAAGGCTTTATATTTCCCATGCGCTGATGGGATTCTCAGGATTGAGGAGATAATTCAAATATAGGAGAAAAGAATCCCTGAGAAGGGAACAATGCCAAGTCCCCATATAGAGCAGGATGTGATTGATGAGTGTGTCTGAGCAGGCTATGGTGAGGGCCTGAGCAAGTTCACAGTAAAAGTGTGAAATCTCCCAGTTGCTACAGAAAGACAGCCTCAATGTCAACACTCTGGATCAGGGAGTATGTTATGCTGATGAACCAGGACATGAAAATCATCAGGCCACAGAAGCAGGGGTTCATGATAAATGCGTAGTGTAAAGGGTGACAGATGACCACAAATCGGTCAAAGGCCATCATTGCAAGGAGAAGAGTGTCCATAATTCCAAAAATATTAAAAAAACACATCTGGGTGATGCAGCCTGCATAAGTGATGGCTTTGCTCTGTGTCTGCATGTTCACCAGCATCTTCAGGATGGTGGTGGAGGTGAAACAGATGTCAGCCAAGGACAGGTTGTAGAGGAAGAAGTACATTGGCATGTGGAGGTGGGAGTCAGAGGTGATGGTCAGGATGATGAGCAGGTTTCCCAGCACAGTGATCAGGTACATGGACAGGAACAGACAGAATAAGATGAGTTGGTGCTCTGAGTCTTGGGAAAATCCCTGAAGTATAAAATACAACACTCTTGTTTGATTTCCTGTTTCTATGCTGCTGACATATCAGCTACATGATTGAGGAAAGAAAATAGCATGAGCCCTGGCTGGTGTAGCTCAGTGGATTGAGCGCGGGCTGCGAACCAGGCATCGCAGGTTCGATTCCCAGTCAGGGCACATGCCCAGGTTGTAGGTCATGTCCCCCAGCAACCGCACATTGATGTTTCTCTCTCTCTCTTCCCCCCCTTCCCTCTCTAAAAATAAATAAATAAATAAAATCTTAAAAAAAAAAAAAGAAAATAGCATGAAATAGACACTGAACATGTAATGGGGAATGAATACACTCTACTTATATAAAGCCACTCATATTAATCCTAGTAAATGTTACACCCAGCATGTTATTCCAACCTGATTTTTTCCCTCAAAATTAGATCTTGTATGTTAAATTATTATTTTTTTTTAGTTAGCAGTTTCAGTTCCTGTGTGAATCTAAGGAGCAGGCTGACCTCAAGGCCTTAGCCAATGCCAACAGCCCAGACATAGGAATGCAACTGACATAAGCCAGAAAGCCAAATCCAGGACGCTGCCCATGAAAATCCATAATGGGACCATGAACCACATTACCTGCATGCCCACAGCCCTTCCTTGATCTCTTTGTTCTGCTTTCCCTTTCCCTCCTTATAAAAACCTTTGCCTGCACTGAGATGTTAAGATTGGCTTTGGAGCTAGGTATCCCCATCTTCTCATGTGGCAGCACTTGAATAAACCTCTTTCCTTTCAACAGCACCTGTTGCATAAGGTTGGCTTTTGTTGTAGCAGGCAGTTGAACTGGGACTGGTTCCAGATAGGCCTAAATTACCTGTACTTCTTAAATTTCTTGAAGTAGAGACTCCCAGCCAAGATGGAGGTGTAGGTAGATACACTTTTTCTCCTTGCACAACCAAAAGAAGGATAACAACAGATTTGAAAACAAAAAATAACCAGAACTGCCAGAAAATTGAACTATATGGAAGTCTGACAACTAAGAAATTAAAGAAGAAGCATTCATTCAGATTGGTAGGAGGGGTGGAGGCAGACACCTGGGGCAGGGAGGGCATGTGTCAAGGCACTGGCTGGAGGAATGGGTGGGTGAGGTGATGGCTAGTGGATACATGGTCCCACGTTTGTATGAGTATAAACTAGGAGGAGCAACTGGGTAGTGAGACAGACCATGCAACCCAGGGTTCCAGTCTGGAAAAAGAAAGCCTCAAAACCTATGGCTGTAAAACCCTGTGGGGGTTGATGTGGTAGGAGAAGCTCCTAGTCTCACAGGAGAATTTGTAGGAGAGACCCACAGGAGAATCCTACAACACACACAAACCCACCCACCTGGGAATCAGCACCAGAAGTCACCAGTTTGCTTGTGGGGGAAGTGACTGAATGCCTGCTGAGAGCTGAGCAAGCAGCATTGCTCCCTGTTGGACCCCTACTCCACATACACTGCCAAAATGCAGCCATGTGGGTTGCCTAGCCCTGGTGAATACCTAAGGCTCTGCCCCTTACAATGTAACAGGTACTCCGAAACAAAGAAATAGGGCCCAAATGAAAGAATAGATCAAACCCCCCAAAACAGAACTAAATGATGAAGTGATAGCCAACCTATCAGATGCAGAGTTCAAAACACTGGTAATCAGGATGCTCACAGAAATGGTTGATTATGGTTGCAAAATAGAGAAAGAAGTGAAGGCTATGCAAAGTGAAATAAAGAAAAATATAGAGAGAATCAAGAGTGAAGGGAAGGAAAAATTCTGGGGGGGAGGAAGATGGCGGCCTCGTAGGAGGTTTGGTGATCCCCTTCTCCATTGCTGGGGGGAGAATTAGGCCGATCTGAGGAGAGACAGAGCAGACCACCGATATTGCAACATTTATGAAAACAGGGCATCAGAAGTTGTCCAGACATTGAATAAAGAGATGGTAGGAGGACGTCTTCGGGAACATAAGGGACCTGTGATAGGAGCGGAGAGCAGGCCGGTGCTCCTGGGTCTGTCTCCGGGCACCCGGGAGAGCAGAGTCACCGCCCCGTCCCCGTCCCCATCCCTAGACAAGGTTTGGGAAGCAGAAGCGCAGCAATTGTGGGCACCCACGAACATTCTGGGAACAGTGAGTACCCAGTCTGCAGGACCAACAGAGGCCTTGCCGTCAGGGTGGAGGCCTGGCTGTGGGCGCCCGCGCCCCCAACCAGGGGAGTGTGCGGTTTTGGGGAAGACTGAGACCCCACAGCCGGGAACAAGGGAAGGGCTTCCGGAGCTGAGGTGATTTGGAGCGGGCACGCGCCCTGCCGGGGTTGCTGACTTTCGAGCAGTGAACCCAGAAATTACACAGCGCTTCTCGGGTTCCCAGGGCCCGCGGCAGCGGGGGCAAAGGGAAATATGTGACCTCTCCCAAACCCCGAGGGTCCATCTAGAAATCGGAGGAGAGATGGTGCTTCCCGTGAACGTAGAGCCCAAGGAGGTGAAGTACGAGACTCCTCCCAGTCCCGGTCCAGGCACTGTGAACCCGGAAGAGAGGCAGGTGCTGCGCTGAGGGTAGAGCCTGTGGTGGCAAAGCTGGGGGAGGGGCACAACCCCTTGCCATCTCCGCAGCCTGCGCCCTGAGCGCAGACAGAGACAGCGATCCTTTCTGGGAAAAGCTGGTGGCCAGCCCTGAGTCTGACTGAGTTCTGTCTCAGAAGGGTGAAACTCATTCTTACTGCCCCTGAGCCTGCTTGAGGGGCAGGAACAGAAAGGCTGGTCTGGCCAGTCAGAAACCAACAAGAGGTTTTTTTTTTTTTTTTTTCTTTTAAATTTGCTTTTGTTTTTTTGATGTTGTTGTTGTTTCTTTGTTTATTTTTTATTTTCCTCTGTGTGAGTGTGTGTGTTTTCTTCTTCTTTTTTTCTTCCTTTTTTTCTCCCCCTTATCCTGCTGTTGTTGTTTGATTGTTTGATTTTATCTTGTATTTGTTTATTAAGCAACTTTTTATTTTTTTAAACTCTTATTATTTTTATATCTCTCAATTCCTTATGATTCTTTTCCATCCATCTTAGTACTATTACTTCTGCTCCAAATCCATCTCTCCTGCAATACATCTTCTGTTCTTTTTTGTTGTTGTTGTTTGTTTGTTTTTGTTTATTTTTACCTGCAAATTTAAATTATCTTTTTCTCTTTTTTCTGACATTTTTTTATTTCAATAGTATTTCTTTTTCTTTCTACATAATCTTCTTTGCTTGGCTGGTTATACTGTCATTTGATAGGTTCCCCCTATTACCTCATTCACAGTGTGTGGATAATTTACTGTCCCTCACCTGGGTCCCATTGGTACACCACTCAAGATTCTATGCTCCTTATTCTTGTTGTCTAGATCTCATAGAATCTGCCACAAGATTGTTGCTTCAGTATTACTGTAAATAAGACTTATTCCATACACTTGTAAATACAACTTAACACCCCTCACAGATCTCAGCTCACTTCGCAATTTCCTAAACTCTATTAATGTAGGGGTTATCTCTATTCTTTTACACACTACTCCTATTTACTATTCTTTATTCCCACCTTACCTCAGAATCTGACCTCTTGCAGCCTCATAGCTTTCTAGATCCAACTAACAACACTTTCCTCTCCACTAAGAGTCTTATCTTCTTTTCATACTTTTTAAACATGGATAGTGGGGTGGAAGATCACGATTTACACTATATATAGCCAAAGGATCTCCCATTTCTTCTCTACTGGTTGATACTGTATATATAGAATACTGGTTTGTTGTCTTAACCCATTTTGCCTTACTCCTCCAACTGATCACAAAAAAGAGTAGGGGGAAACTGTAAACACCAGGATACCCAAAAGAGACTACACCACTGAATCTCACAGGTATTCTACCACAGAAGTTCACACCATAAACACAAGTAACCAGAACAGATCAAGTTAAGAAACAGAGGTTAACAAGAAGAGTTTCAGGAACAATGAGAAAACAAAGAAACAATCCGTAAATGAAGGGAAAGGAGGAAGCCTCAGAAGGAATGCTAAATGAAATAGAGGCAACTCAACTATCAGATATTGAGTTCAAAACAATGATTATAAGGAAGTTCAACAAGCTCACAATGAGCTTCCAGAAACTAGAGGGAAGCTACACTGAGCTCATTGCAAACTATATCAATACGAAAAAGGAAATAGAAACCATCAACAAAGGCCAAGAGGAAATGAAGAATACAATTTCTGAACTGAAGAACACAGTAGAAGGAATGAAAAGCAGGATCAATGGAGCAAAAGATCGATCGGTGAATTGGAGGACAAAGTAGAAAAAAACACCCAGAAAGAACAAGAAAAGGAAAAGAGGCTCAGAAAGAATGAAGAGGGATTAAGAGAAATGCAAGACAATATGAAACATAATAATATCCGTATAAGAGGGATTCCAGAAGGAGAAGAAGATGAGCAAGGGATAGAAAACATACTTGACAAAGTAATGAAGGAAAACTCCCCCAATTTGATGAGAGAAAAAGTCACACAAATCCAGGAAACACAGAGTTCCAGTCAAGAGGAACCCAAAGAGGCCCACCTCAAGACACATCATAATTAAAATGACAAAATTTCAAGACAAAGAGAGAATATTAAAGGCAGCAGGAGAGAAACAGGAAGTAACATACAAGGGAGCCCAAATAAGGCTAACAGCTGATTTCTCAATGGAAACACTGCAAGCCAGAAGGGAATGGCAAGAAATATTCCAAGTAATGAGAACCAGAGGCCTGCAGCCAAGGCTACTTTACCTAGAAAGGCTCTCAATCAAGATAGAAGACCAAATAAGAAGCTTCCCAGACAAAAGAAGTCTAAAAGAATACATCTCCACTAAACCAGCTCTGCAAGAGATGCTAAATGGTCTGCTTTAAGGAAAGAAAAGAAAAGAGAATGGGAGAGAGGAACATACATACATAAATGGCAATGAATAAGTACCTATCAATAATAACCTTAAATGTAAATGGATTAAATGCTCCAATCAAAAGACATAGAATAGCTGAATGGATAAGAAAACATGACCCACACATATGCTGCCTACAAGAGACCCACCTTAGGATAAAAGACCTGCGCAGGCTGAAAGTGAAGGGCTAGAAACAAATTTTCCAAGCAAATGGGCAGGAAAAAAAAGCCGGGGTAGCGATACTCATTTCAGACAGAATAGACTTCCAAAAAAGGGCCATAAAGAGAGACCCAGAAGGTCACTTCATAATACTCAAGGGAAGAATCCACCAAGAAGACATCAATATTGTAAATATATATGTACTGAACATAAGGGCACCCAAATACATAAAGAAAATCCTAGACGACTTTAAGAAAGATATTGACAGCAACACAATTATAGTGGGGGATTTTAACACCCCACTCTTAAAAATGGACAGATCTTCTAAACAAAATATCAACAAAGATATCATGGCATTGAACAATACCCTAGATGAAATGGATTTAACTGATATTTACAGAGCCCTCCATCCCAAAGAAGCTAAATACACATTCTTTTCAAATGTACATGGAACATTTTCAAAGACAGACCACATGATAGGACACAAAGCAAGTCTCAACAAGGTCAAGAAAATCGAAGTTATACCAAGCATTTTCTCAGATCACAAGGGAATGAAACTAGAAACCAACCCCAAGGAAAAAAACCCAAAACACTCAAAATCATGGAGATTAAATAGCATGCTATTAAACAATGAATGGGTCAAGGATGAAATTAGGGAAGAAATCAAAAGGTTTCTGGAAACAAATGAAAATGAATTTACAACAACCCAAAAGTTATGGGACACAGCAAATGCAGTCCCAAGAGGGAAGTTCATAGCGATACAGGCATACCTTAAAAAGATAGAAACATTTCAAACAAACAACCCAACCCTACGTCTACAAGAACTAGAGGAACAACAACAAAGACAGCCCAGAGCAAGTAGAAGGAAGGAAATAACCAAGATCAGAGTAGAATTAAATGACATAGAGACTAAAAGCACAATTCTAAGGATCAATGAATCCAGGAGCTGGTTCTTTGAAAAGATAAACAAAATTGACAAGCCTTTAAGCACACTCATCAAGAAAAAAAGGGAGAAGACCCAAATAAACACAATCAGAAATGAAAGAGGAGAGATTACAACTGACATCACAGAAATACAAGGAATTGTAAGAAATTACTACGAAGAACTGTATGCCAAGAAATCTGAAAACCTAGTTGAAATGGACAAATTTCTAGAAAAATATAATCTTCCAAAACTCAATGAAAAAGAAGCAGAAAACCTGAACAAACCAATAACAGCAAAAGAAATTGAAGCAGTAATTAAAAAGCTCCCAACACACAAAAGCCCTGGACCAGATGGTTTCACAGGAGAATTCTACAAGGCATTTAAGGAAGGGCTAACCCCTATCCTGCACAGACTATTCCAAAAAATCCAAAAAGATGGAAGACTTCCAAACTCTTTTTATGAGGCCAACATCAGCCTAATTCCCAAACTAGATAAAGACACAACGAAGAAAGAAAACTTCAGGCCAATATCGCTGATGAACATTGACGCTAAAATCCTCAACAAAATACTGGCAAACCGCATCCAACAATACATTAAAAAGATCATCCACCATGACCAAGTGGGTTTCATCCCAGGCATGCAAGGATGGTTCCATATTCGCAAATCAGTAAATGTAATGCATCATATAAACAAAAGCAAAGACAAAAATCACACGGTCATATCAATAGATGCGGAAAAAGCATTTGATAAGGTACAGCACCCATTTATGATAAAAACACTCAGCAAAGTGGGAATAGAGGGTGCATTCCTCAACATAATAAAGACCATATATGAGAGACCTGCAGCTAGCATCATACTCAATGGGCAAAACCTAAAATCTTTTCCACTAAGAACAGGAACAAGACAAGGCTGTCCACTTTCACCACTTTTATTCAATATAGTATTGGAAGTTTTAGCCACAGCAATCAGACAAGTAAAGGAAATAAAAGGCATCCAAATTGGAAAGGAGGAAATGAAACTGTCATTGTTTGCAGATGACATGATAGTGTACGTACAAAATCCTATAGACTCTACCAAAAAACTGCTCGACCTAATAAACGAATTTGGCAAAACAGCGGGATACAAAGTCAATATCCAGAAATCAAAGGCATTTCTGTACATCACCAATGAAACAGCAGAAGCAGAAATCAAGGAAAAAATCCCATTTGAAATAGCAAAAAGAAAAAAAAAATACCTAGGTATAAACCTAACCAAAGAGGTAAAAGACCTGTATTCAGAAAGCTATACCACTGAGGAAAGAAATCAAGGAAAACACAAACAAATGGAAACATATACCATGTTCATGGACTGGGAGAATTAATATCATTAAAATGTCCATACTACCCAAAGCAATCTACACATTCAACGCGATACCTATTAAAATACCAATGGCTTATTTCACAGACATAGAACAAACACTTCAAAAATTTATATGGAACCATAAACGACCCGAATATCTACTGCAATATTGAAAAAGAAGAGTAAAGTAGGAGGGATCACAATACCAGACACTAAACTATATTACAAGGCCACGGTAATCAAAACAGCCTGGTACTGGCATAAGAACAGGCACATGGACCAATGGAACAGAACAGAGAGCCCAGAAATAAACCCAAGTCTCTACTGTCAATTGATATTTGATAAAGGTGGCAGCATCATAAAATGGAGTAACAATAGCCTCTTCAACAAATGGTGCTGGGAGAACTGGACAGCAACATGCAAAGAAATGAAACTGGAACACCAACTGACACCTTATACGAAAATAAACTCAAGACGGATAAAAGACTTAAATATAAATTGTGACACCATTAAAGTACTAGAGGAGAACATAGGTAGGAAAATCTTAGATATATCACGCAAAAATTTTTTTACAGACATGTCCCTTAGAGCAAGAGACCTAAAGGAAAGAATAAACAAATGGGACCTCATCAAAATAAAAAGCTTCTGCACAGCTAAAGAAAACAGTATCAAAATTAAAAGAGAATCAACTGTATGGGAAAACATAGTTGCCAATGATACCTCAGGCAAGGGCTTAATCTCCAAAATATAAAAGAACTTACACGATTATACTCTAAGAAGACAAGCAACCCAATTAAAAAATGGGCAAAGGACTTGAACAGATACTTCTCCAAGGAGGACATACAGAAGATCCAAAATCACATGAAACGATGCTCAATATCACTAGCTATCAGAGAGATGCAGATTAAAACCACAATGAGGTACCACTTCACACCAGTCAGAATGGCCATCAGAAGCAAAGCAACAAACAAGAAGTGGAGTGGCTGTGGAGAAAAGGGGACCCTAGGGCACTGTTGGTGGGACTGCAGACTGGTACAACCACTGTGGAAAACAATGTGGAACTTCCTCAGAAAACTAAAAATGGATCTGCCTTTCGACCCAGCAATTCCACTGCTGGGACTTTATCCTAAGAATGCTAAAACAGGGAGGGAAGATGGCGGCTTGAGAGGTGGAGTCTTAATCTCCCTCTCTGGTGCGCAGGGGAGAATTTGGCCAATCTGAGGAGAATCAGACTAGGAGACCACGGATATCGCAACATTTATGAAAATAGGGCATCAAAAGTTATCCAGATATTGAATGAACTGACGGTGGGAGGCCAGAGGGGACCCAGCTGGACGCGGA
>PVIA01017439.1:0-15686 GCA_004024845.1 Tonatia bakeri
TTTTTTTTTTTTTTTTTTTTGGTCTGGTCATGCCTGTTACAGTAGGGGGCGGAGACTTAGGTGTAAACCAGGGCGGGGCACCCCAGTCGCTGGGTTGTGATGTTGTATGTGGGGGCGGGGTCGAGAGGGAACAATGGCAGTTGCTCTGTTCTCTGTGGGACCTCAGTCCCTTCTGCTGCTTCCCCCAAGCAAACTGGGCCCCTCTGGTGCCAATTCCCATGTGGGTGGGCTTGTGCACGCCCTGGAACCCTCCAAGGACCTCTCCTGTGAGGCTGGGTGTCTCTCCCTGCGCCTCAACTTCCACAGGCATCTGCAATCAGTGTCTGAAGGCTCTATTTCCCAGCACCAGGGTCCTGAGTTGCGTGCACTGCCTTGCTTTACAATCGCCGCCTCACTGGGTCTGCTGGGTGCCACCCCTCTGCCGGGGCCTGCCAGCTGCCACAAGCGCACTCAGGGTCCACTTGCTGCGGTCTTGCACTCCCCAGATGCCTTACACACCCTTGGATGCCTTATGCACCCGGTCCCAACTCTGCTCTCCGTGCTGCGACCCGTGCCCAGCTGCCCGACTCCGCCCCTCCTACTGGTCTGGATGAACAGGTCTATTTCAATTTCTTGGTTGTCCGACTTCCATTCAGATCAATTTTCTGTCAGTTCTGGATGTTAACTCTGCTTCTAAATTGTTTTTGTTCCTATCCTGGTTGTGCGTGGAGGTACAGTGCATCCACCTATGCCTCCATCTTGGCTGGAAGTCAAATCCCACTTGTTTTAAGCTGGAAAGACTATTCATGATTTGCTGCTCTTTTGGATGAATTAGCCAATGCAAAATTGTTCAAAGTACTTTGTTTGAAAGTTTCAGACATCCATCTTTGAAGTAACAATGTTTGGCCTCTCTTTTGTTTCCTGCTGTGACTCCCAGCTACCCAAGGGTGACTGCTGCTTTAGTAGTCTGTAGCTGGTTAAATGAGGATTACTGTATATGACTTCATGTGACTTACCAAGGAACATAACAGGGCTCTCCACAGGGAGGCAACATATGTGGAGGATCTGGCGATTTAATGGAAGGCACACAGGGAATTCCCAAGGTTGTGTTGTAAACACAATTGTTAGCAAACTTTATTAAATGAATAGCTCTGGTACATTTCTGGAAGCTAAGACTTACTATTACTATTACAAGAGTCTTTGAGAATTATAATTAAACTAAAGAATATAAAAATGACTATATTACAAATTACTAAGGCTACAACTTTGGAAACTGCAACAATCTGTGGGGAAAACAACAACTTTGTTTGCATGTTTTGTTTTGGTTTTTTTACAAAATGCAAAGGAACATTTTCTCTTTTTTAAAAATTTTAATTGTTGTTCAAGTACAGTTTTCTGTATTTTACTTCCATCCCAGTCAACCTGCCCCAGTGCTCCCCACTTCCCTCCCATTACCATCCCCCTCCCTAGTTTTTGTCCATGTGTCCTTTATACTTATTCCTGTAAACTCTCCCCCTTTTCCCCTGAAATTCCCTCCCCTCTCTGCTCTGGTCATTGTCAGCCTGTTCTCTATTTCAGTGTCTTTGACTGTATTTTGCTTGTTTGTTTGTTTTGTTGTTTAGGTTCTTGTTAAGGGTGAGATCACATGGTATTTGTCTTTCACTGCCTGGCTTATTTCACTTAGCATAATGCTTTCCATTTCCATCCATGGTGTTGCAAAGGGTAGGAGCTAAAGGAGCATTTTCTTACTGGTACCATAAGATGCTTCAGGCTCATCTTGTATTTTCTCTGCTCAGCCAAAGAATCAACTACTTCTGCAAGTAAAAAGGGTGCAAGAACAACCTGAAATAAATCTTAGTGGCTTGAGATGCTGTTTTAATCTCCTCCTCTTTACATATTACCAAGGGAAATATTTCTAACCTAGAGTCATAGGAATGGCCAAACGGATGACCCTCAACACTGGATAGATGAGACTGACAGAAGTTTATTAGTCACATATATTCACAGCTTAGGAGAGTAGGGCAATGCATGCCACATAAAGACACAAGGGTGTTGCACTTGGCAACATAGGAAGCAAGTAGGGGTGATAGGCGGCAAGCTTTGTCATATCAAGAAGGTGGGATGATCCTTGTTCATATAGGAGGATGTGATTGGCTTGTAGGAATAATTCCACAGTGTGGCAGGGAATTGAAACCTGCTACTCAGGGATAAGCAGACACTGCCTGGTCTCCTTGATAAGGAGGATTATTTAGTTTAGGACTTATCTTCAGAAACAAAATGAGGAAGGAAACTTGTGATTAGACCATTTGAGGTTCTCCTGATTTCACCATAGGTCAGGGCAGCACATAATATTAGGCCTTAATTTTAGGCTTTACATCACAAATGAAATAAGTTGAACAATAAAATAAATAATAATAATATTGAACTGTATTATATAGAATAAAATAAATATTGATGAGTCCATACTGATAGAAATAAATAATTGAATAAGGAGCAAGTCTTCCTATAGAAAAATATACTTAACAAATGTAGAAAAGTATGTAATAGAACACCACCATTAAAAGACTCAGTAATAATTGTTGCTGGAAATATCAGTTGAAGGCTGTTACTATTCGTGGACAAAGTTTTGTAGAGAAATAGCCTGTGTGTATGGTCTCAAAGCATTTTCTTCAAGATATTCATTGCTTAAAAGAGAACAAAGTACAGTAAAGAAAGTTGGTGGGCACTACTTTAATTAAGTGATCAAGGTTAATATCACCAATAATAAGACATATAAACATCATGTACCCCCAATATGCACTGAGAAGGGCACAAATACCACCTCCAAAGTAGTCTTCCAAAAGATGCATAACCTGAATTTAATCATCAGAAAACATCAGAGATGCCCAAGTTGATCAACATCCTAGAAAATAACTAATCAGTATGCTTCAAAAGTATTAGGACCTGAGGGGGGTGGGTAGGACCAGGGGAGACTAATAGGGAGGGTGGATGGGGACAACTGCAATTGAACTACAATTTAAAAAGTTCAAAAACAAGTATTAGGACATGAGAGGCAAGGAAATACTGAAGAATTTCACAACTCAGAGTAGACTAAGAAAATATGGTAAGTCAACTCAGTGCAGTGTACAGGGTTGGATCCTGGAACATAAAAAGGATATTAGTGAAATAGCCAATGAAATCTGAATGTAGTCTGTAGTTTACTTAATAGTATTGTATAAATGTTAATTTCTCAGTTTTGATAAATGTATTGTGATTAAATAAGGTATTAACATTAGGAGAAACTCTTTGCTATATATGGAAACTTTCTACTGTGTTTGTTTGTTTTGTTTTGTTTTGCTTTTGTCTGGGAATACTTATTTAGTCTATTAACACCAAGATCTGCCAAAAAAAAAAAAAACCCTTCTAAACACATGATAAAAAAACTTGAACATTAGCATTCTTCTTCAATTTTGTGAAGCTCTGCAGTATAGAAAATATACAAACTTCAAACAGCTGCAAAAATAGTGTCTGTGGGAGAAAATAGTTTCCACATTGATACAATAAACAGGCATTTTTCTATTTCACCAGGTCCTGGAGAAGATGGAGGGTGCAGAGTTGCCACTTGCTACCTGGAAGAATGCCAGCTCTGGGCAGGTTGGGCTGCTATTTAAGACAATCTTAGAATGAAAGCCAGATGAAAATGCCACTTTGAAAAACGGTAGCTTCCCCCCTCTGCCAGAAGCTGGATTGGTCAAGTGTTAGACCCTTTAGAGCCGCTTTGGTCAGCTTCTCCAATAAGAGGGAAGCATGTGGATGGAGGCTGAGAGGATGGGGGCATCTACCATACCTTCCAGTCTCCTTTTCTGTGTCTATGGAGGAGGAGAGGGAAGGAAATCTGTGGTGTCCCCTCTCTGCTGATCATGACCAGCTTGCTCAATGACAAGGACAAAGGTACCATAAACAATCCTTTGTACTCATACCCAGAAGGACCCAAGCAAGACTTTCTGAATATTTTTTTTACCAAGTGAGAGAGGTAGCAAGAACACAGGCATGACTTGTGAGTTGCCCAACTGCTAGTGGAGAAGGCAGGACACCTCCCATCCAGAGGGCACATTACCCACCAGAAAGAGGGCCCAGGGTTTTGACACAATAAATGAAAGTGCTGGAAGGCCCAAAACAAAGGGCTCCTTTATTCCTCACCTCAAGGAAGCCATGGAGGGGCTTGCCACCAAGGCACTGGTCTCCATGGTAAAGTGTTGAGTGTGGGGCCCTCAGACCACCAGGGAACTCAGGAAAAACAATGGCTCTTCTGAGGGCAGTGTGTGCTTGAATGGCAGTGAAGAGGCCTTGAAGGCCTCTGAATCTTTCCGAGGCCATGGCCTGGGGCTGGTGAGAGGAAGGAGAACTCTGGGCTTGAGGAGCAGTTATGGAAGATGAAGCCCCTCCTGGGGAAGAAAGGCTTCATCAAGCTTACAGGGCAGAAGGCCAAGCCAGTCAGGTTGAAATTGACTTTGTTCTTGTCAAGACAGGAAGTCAGAAAGGACAGGTCAGGACCTGGAGAAATAACTTCTTGAAACACACACATTCTCACAGCCTTCCAGTGGCTCTCGTCTGAAGACATAGCTATGATTGGGTGGAGTGGAGGCAAAAAAAGGCAAGGACTAGAGATGGGCTGCCATCTTCAAGGCAAGGTGACATGGAGAAAAGACTTTGTTGTTGGAAAATGAATGCCAGCCCCTCCACTGCACCTAGATGTTCCTAATGGCTCATCTGGTCAGAAGGCTGGAGGGATGCCAGGGACATGGAGGATGAGCTGGTGAGTTTGCCAGACTCTAGGAGGAGGAGGGGGAGATCACAGCTGTTACTCTGAGGGCATGGGGAGCTAGGGCACGGTGCCCATCAGGGATATGAAGGATCCACACTAGCTCCTTTTCACCTTGCTCCTTCATAAACACCTCCTCCAGCTCTTGGTTGAGCCCTCCCAGACTTCTGTGCAGGCAGATGCTGAGCTGAAAGACAGGGAAGCCCAAGGGGAAGCTGAGAGGGGACACCTTCAGTGTTCCCCGTACAGCATGGCCCCTTGCAGTGGGGAGTCCTGTTCTTTCTCTTTCCCATTTTGGCTTAGCTTTGTTGTCTGCAGTTGTTGCTTCAACTTGGTAGTCTTGTGGTGGTCTGTGCTACCTCAGACTGCTGAGCGCTTATGTGTACAGCAGCTGGCCTGCTCACCATTGATCTCTTGTCAAGGTGGAGGGGTCTGAATGGCCTTGTTGGTACAGTAGGTGAGGACCCCATCAGTATCTCATGGCCACTGGCGCAGAGGCACATGCTGAGGGTGGTGTCCATGGAAAATGTACATCTAACCTGGGGTGGCTGAGGCCTACATACTAGCTTTTCTGGGGCTTCCAAATATGGGATGCTGGCTGTGCCACCATCCTTGTCACAGTTCTGGTGCAGCTGCTGCAGATGGAATGGGGACCATGGCCCTGAGCGGCTATAGCTGAGCCAGGGGCTGGGGGAGAGCGAGCAGCTTTGGCCTGCCCATGCCATCCTCCCCCATCCAGGCTCCTCCTCTGCCACCCATTGTGGGCCACCCTCCATCTCCAGGGTGACTGCCTGCCTGCCTCAGCCCCACTGTGAGCCCCACACAGCCTAGGAACTCTACTATTTTAGCAACTTTTAAAAAAATCCAAATTTATTCAAAAAATTTAAAATAACTCGAACCACATCAACAAAAAAGCACAGGTGTACCAACTTATCCATAATGTAGGATGCAGTTCTTGCCAACTTGATCCATACATTCAGTGCAATCCCAATAAAAATCCCAGCAAGTTATTTTTTGGATATTGAAAAACAGATTCTAAAGTTTATATGGAGACACAAAAGACCCAGAATAGCCAACACAATATTGAAGGAGAAAAACAAAGCTGGAGGACTGACAGTACCTGACTTGAAAACTAACTATTAATCTCAGTAATTAAGACAATGCAATATTGGCAAAAGAATAGACAAATGGATTAATGGAACAGAATAAAAAGCCCAGAAATAGACCCTCATAAATATACAGATGGCAAATAAGTATATAAAAAGATCCCCCACATCATATGTCATCATAAAATTACCAATTAATACAGCAATGAAATATCTCCACCCATCTATTAGAATGGCCATAATCTGGAACACTGACAACACCAAATACTGGCAAAGTGTGGAGCAATAGGAGCTCTCATTCATTGCTGGTGAGAAGGCAAAATAGTACAGCTACTTTGAAAGATAGTTTGTCCATTCCTAGAAAACTAAATATGTTCACACAATTCAGCAATTGTGCTCCTTTGTTTTTACCAAAAGGTGTTGAACCCTTATGTCCACACAAAAACAGCGTATGGATATTTACAACAGCTTTGTTCATAACTTCAAAAAAACTGGAAGCAACCAAGATGACCATCAATAAGTGCATGAACAAATACACAGTGGTACATCCAGACAATGGAATATTATTTAATTCTAAAAAGAAATGAGCTATCAAGCCATGAGAAGATACCCAAGAACCTTAAATACATATTACTAAGTTAAAGAAGCCAGTCTGAAAAGGGCATATACTGTATGATTCCAACTAGTAAGCTATTGAGTTAATTAATCACCACCAAGATCAGGTTTTAGAACTTTTCCACCATCCCAGTGCTAAAGTAAACAAATAGACAAAATAGAAACAGACTCATAGATACTGAGTGACGACTGTATGGTTGTCAGACAGCAGGGAGGTTGTGGGACTGGGTGAAAAGGTGAAAAGATTAATAAATACAAATAGGCAGTTATAGAGTAATAACGGAGACATAAAGTACAGCACAGGGAATATAGTCAATACTATTGTAATAACTATGTATGGTTCCAGGTGGGTACTTGAAATATCAAAGGGTACACTTTCTAAAGTAAATGATTGTCTAACCAATATTTGTGGTCAGTCCCTATTTCGACTCCCAGTCTCAGGCAACCACTGAATCTACTTTCTGTATGGACAATTCAAATAAATGGAACACAATACATAGTCCTATGTTACTAGTTTCATTTACCTAACATAATGTTTTTGAAATTCATCCATATTGTAGAAAGTATCAGTATTTTAATTTTTTGTTGTTGAAAGCCTCAGTTTTCATTTATTCATTAATTGTAATATTTTTTCTTATTTTGATTCATGAATTTCTGCTTTGGTAATTAATGTTTTTAAAGATTTTATTTATTTATTTTTAGAGAGGGAAGGGAGAGGGAGAGAGAGAGAGAGAAACATCAATGTGCGGTTGCTGGGGGACATGGCCTGCAACCTAGGCATGTGCCCTGACTGGGAATCCAACCTGCGATGCCTGCTTCGCAGCCCGTGCTCAATCCACTGAGCTACGCCAGCCAGGGCGGTAATTAATTTTTAAAATATGTTCCTTAAGTTTATTCTGCTGTTGTTTTTCTGGCTTATTTAGTTTATTTACTTTAAAACTTAGTAAATTTATTTACATCTTCTGGTTTTGAAACAAATCTTTAATTCTATCAAAGTTTTCTGAGTATTATGTTATATTATAAAACTAATTGTCATTATTTTATAATAACATATACAATACTTATAAATTTTATTTCTGTTTTGACTTCATATTTTACTATTTTATTTTTATAATTATTATTACATTTATTGGGGTGACATTGGTTAATAAAACTATATAGGTTTCAGGTGTAAAATTCTATAATACATCATCTGTATATTGTACTGTGTGTTCACCACCCCAAGTCAAGTCTCCTTCCATCACTATTTATTCCTCCTTGACTCCCTTCTACCTTCCCCTACCCCCATTTTCCTCTGACTCATATATACAGAGAACAGACTGACAGCTATCAGAGGAGAGAGGGGATAGAGGCTTGGATGAAAAAGGTGAAAGAGTTAAGCAAAGAAAAAAACTCATAGACACAGACAACAGTACAGTATTTGACTCCATATGTTTTCAAAGATCAAGTTAATTTTTCAAAATTGTTTATTTTGTTTCTTTAACACATGAATTTTCATATTTTTGTACTACAGTCACCAAAATTACTATTGTAATTTCTGTTACACTGGAGGATTTATTTATCTAGTTAAAAATACCATATTTGCATTTGAAATAAAAATGCATTTTAATGGTGATATACAGAGTTTGATATCCTTTTAATTGTCACTTATTATCACTCAATATCACATAAGTTAGAAGGCTTTTCAATTAATATTCTTTTCTTCTGTTTATTCTTGGAAATACCCCCCCACAAAATCTGCAAAGAATATCAAAACATCTATGTGTTCAACATCAAGAATGGAGAATTATCACATATTTTCATATTTATTTCAACTTATTTTAATGTAAGAACAGAGTTGAGATCCCCTTTGTGTACTTCCAGTTCTAATTCCCTCCTTCCTATCCAGAAAAACCAATTATCATGAATTTATAATGTATCCTTCATGTATATTAGAAATATATTTCAAACCATAGATTTGTATTTTTGGACAATATATATTATATATAAAATGGAGTATGCATTTTATTTAATTTTATGTACGTGATCTGAAAGTCTTTCTTTTTTTTATTTTAATCATTGTTCAAGTACAGTTTTTTCCCTTTACTCCGATTCCAGCCTGCCCACCCCTCCCTCCTTACTTCCCTCCCATTACCACCCTCCCCTTAGTTTTTGTCCATGTGTCCTTTAACTTTGTTCCTGTAAACCCTTCCCCTTTTCCCCTGAAAATCCCTCTTCTCTCTCCTCTGGTCACTTTCAGCCTGTCCTCTATTTCAGTGTCTTTGACTATATTTTGTTTGTTTCTTTGTTTTGTTGTTTAGGTTCCTGTTAAAGGTGAGATCACATGATATTTATCTTTCACTGCCTGGCTTATTTCACTTAGCATAATGCTTTCCAGTTCCATCCACGCTGTTGCAAAGGGTAGGAGCTCCTTCTTTCTTTCTGCTGCATAGAATTCCATTGTGTAAATGTACCATAGTTTTTTGATCCATTCATTTACTGATGGGGATCTAGGTTGCTTCCAGCACTTAGCTATTGTAAATTGTGCTGCTATGAACATTGGGGTACATAGGTTCTTTTGGATTGGTGTTCTAGGATTCTTAGAATATAGTCCCAACAGTGGAATTGCTGGGTCAAAAGGTAGATCCATTTTTAGTTTTCTGAGAAAATTCCATACTGTTTCCCGTAGTGGTTGTACCAGTCTGCAATCCCACTAACAGTGCACTAGGGTTCCCTTTTCTCCACAACCTCTCCAACACTTGTTTGTTGCTTTGTTTATGATGGCCATTCTGACTGGTGTGAAGTGGTATCTCATTTTGGTTTTAATTTGCATCTCTCTGATAGCTAGTGATATTGAACATCATTCCATGTGATTTTGGATCTTCTGCATGTCCTCCTTGGAGAAGTGTCTTTTCAAGTCCTTTGCCCATTTTTGAATTGGGTTGCTTGTCTTCTAAGAGTGGAGTCATGTAAGTTCTTTATATATTTTGGAGATTAAACCCTCGTCTGAGGTATCATTGGCAAATATGTTTTCCCATAGAGTTGGTTCTCTTTTTGTTTTGATACTGTTTTCTTTAGCTGTGCAGAAGCTTTTTATTTTGATGAGGTCCCATTTGTTTATTTTTTCCTTTATGTCTTTTGCGCTAGGGGACATGTCAGTAAAAAAGTTTCTGCATGAAATATCTGAGATTTTCATACCTATGTTCTCCTCTAGTACTTTAATGGTATCGCAGTTTATATTTAAATCTTTAATCCACCTTGAATTTATTTTTGTATAAGGTGTAAGTTGGTGTTCTAGTTTCATTTTTTTTACACGTAGCTGTCCAGTTCTCCCAACACCATTTGTTGAAGAGGCTATTTTTACCTCATTTTATGTTGCTGCCTCCTTTGTCAAATATCAATTGACCCTAGAGACTTGGGTTTATTTCTGGGCTCTCTGTTCTCTTCCACTGGTCCATGTGCCTGTTTTTATGCCAGTACCAGGCTGTTTTGATTACAGTGGCCTTGTAGTATAGTTTAGTGTCAGGTATTGTGATCCCTTCTACTTTACTCTTCCTTCTCAAAATTGCAGCAGCTATTTGGGGTCATTTATGGTTCCATATAAATTTTTGAAGTGTTTGTTCTATGTCTGTGAAGTAAGCCATTGGTACTTTAATAGGTATTGCATTGAATGTGTAAATTGCTTTGGGTAGTATGGACATTTTGATGATATTAATTCTTCCAATCCGTGAACACAGTATATGTTTCCATTTGTTTGTGTCTTCCTTGATTTCTTTCTTCTGTGTTGTGTCGTTGTCTGAGTAAAGGTCTTTTACCTCTTTGGTTAGGTTTATTCCTAGGTATTTTATTTTTCTTTTTGCTATATCAAATGGGAGTTTTTCCATGATTTTGCTTCTGCTATTTCATTGGTGGTGTACAGAAATGCCTTTGATTTCTGGATATTGACTTTGTATCCCACTGTTTTCCAAATTTGTTTATTAGGTCAAGCCATTTTTTGGCTGAGTGTATAGGATTTTCTACATACACTATCATGTCATCTGCTAACAATGACAGTTTTGTTTCCTCCTTTCTGATTTGGATGCCTTTTATTTCCTTTTCTTGTCTGATTGCTGTGGCTAAAACTTCCAATACTATATTGAATAAAAGTGGTGAAAGTGGACAACCTTATCTTGTTCCTGATCTTAATGAAAAAGATTTTAGTTTTTGCCCATTGATTATGATGTTGGCTGTAGGTCTCTCATATATGGCCTTTATTATGTTGAGGAATGTTCCCTCTATTCCCACTTTGCTGAGTGTTTTTATCATAAATGGTTGCTATACCTTATCAAATGCGTTTCCCACATCTATTGATATGATCATGTCATTTTTGTCTTTGCTTTTGTTTATGTGATATATTACATTTACTTATTTGTGAATATTGAACCATCCTTGCATCCCTGGGATGAATCCCATTTGGTCATGGTGGATGATCTTTTTAATGTATTGTTGTATGTGGTTTGCCAATATTTTGTTGAGGATTTTAGCATCTATGTTCATCAGCGATATCGGCCTGAAGTTTTCTTTCTTCGTTGTGTCTTTATCTAGTTTTGGAAGTAGGATGATGTTGGCCTCATAAAAAGAGTTTGGGAGTCTTCCACCATTTTGGATTTTTTGGAATAGTCTGTGCAGGACAGGGGTTAGCTCTTCCTTAAATGCTTTGTAGAATTCTCCTGTGAAACCATCTGGTCCAGGGCTTTTGTGTGTTGGGAGTTTTTTAATTACTGCTTCAATTACATCTGCTGTTATTGGTCTGTTCAGGTTTTCTGCTTCTTTTTCATTGAATTTTGGAAGATTATATTTTTCTAGAAATTTGTCCATTTCATCTAGGTTTTCAAATTTCTTGGCATACAGTTCTTTGTCGTAATTTCTTAAAATCTTTTGTGTTTCTGTGGTATCAGTTGTAATGTCTCCTCTTTCATTTCTGGTTGTGTTTATTTGGGTCTTCTCTCTTTTTTTCTTGATGAGTCTGCTTAAAGGCTTGTTGATTTTGTTTATCTTTTCAAAGAACCAGCTCCTGGATTCATTGATCCTTAGAATTGTGCTTTAGTCTCTATGTCATTTAATTCTGCTCTGATCTTGGTTATTTCCTTCCTTCTACTTGCTCTGGACTGTCTTTGTTGTTGTTCCTCTAGTTCTTGTAGACATAGGGTTAGGTTGTTTGTTTGAAATATTTCTATCTTTTTTAGGTATGCTTGGAAGTCTTTTTTTCACTAAGAATTACATCATTTGAAATGTCTATTGATGTACATCAAGTTAATTACCTTTCATTGTTCTTTAGAATTTCATGGTATAATTAGATTACATTATTATACATAATTTCAATTGGTATACATTTATATTGTTTCCAGTTTTTTCTGTAACTAAAAATGTTGGAATAAACCATATAGGAGAATCTTTACTTTTGCCAAGTGAAAATAGTTTATTTATCTAAAAGTGGTATGCACATTTACAATCTTACTGGTTATAGCTAAATTGCCTTTCCTGATTGTTTTACCAGTTTATATGACTTCTAACAGCATAATAACATTCTCCTTTCCCCTGATGTTCACCATTATTTGATTTAGTTATATATATGCATTTTTTTAAGTTCAAGATTTTTTTTAATATATCTTTTTTTTTAAGATTTTATTTATTTATTTTTAGAGAGGGAAGGGACGGAGAATGAGAGAGAGAGAGAGAGAGAGAGAGAGAGAGAGAGAGAGAGAGAGAGAGAGAGAAAGATGTGCGGTTGCTGGAAGACATGGCCTGCAACCTAGGCATGTGCCCTGACTGGGAATCGAACCTGCGATGCCTGGTTCGCAGCCTGCACTCAATCCACTGAGCTACACCAGCCAGGGCTAGTTATATATTTTTTATGTTGTCCGAATAATTGCCTTGAAATTGTATGATATCAGTGTTTCCTGAATATTACTGAAGTTGAGCATCTTCTCAGAAACTCATTGGTCATTTATAAAGACCCTGTTATTTCTTATTGCTATGTTATTACTTATGTATATTTTCTTATTGATTTATAAGAATACATTATATATTTGCCATATTATATTTTTGTAAATTATCCTAGTTGCAAATATCTCATAATCTCCAATTTGTTTTTCATAAGGATTTTTAAAATATATATCCTACTTAAATTTATGAAACTTTTTCTTCATGACCCTTTATTTTGTGCCTTCAGAAATTCTTACCCTGTATCACAATGACATTATTCTCTCTTTTCTTCTATATCTTTTAGAGTTTTGATTTGGACATTCATCTTTGTGTCAAGTATAAGGTAGGAATCTGATTTGGATTTTTATTTTGTTAAAGATTTTATTTATTTATTTTTAGAGAGAGGGGAAGGGAGGGAGAAAGAGGAGAGAAACATCAATGTGTGGTTGCCTCTTTCATGTCTTCTGCTGGGAACGTGGCCTGCAATGTAGGCATGTGCCCTGACTCAGAATTGAAGCAGTGACTCTTTGGTTTACAGGCTGACACTCAATCCACTGAGGCACACCAGCCAGGGTGGTATCTGACTTTTAAAATGTAAATCAACCTAAATGAACATACATGTACTCATCATATAGTATCCCTAATTATCAGTAGTTGGCTAGTAGTTCTTTTTCAGCTAGATCTCCAAAATTTGAGGGACACAGTTGGAGTATTTTAAAGCCAATCCCAGATATCATGTCAGGTTATGCATGTCTGAGAACATTTTTAAAACAGAGCAACAATGCCATTGTACATAGATGAACAATGGCACTGTTGCTGTGTTTACAAAGTCTACAACATCACCCAGTATTGAATCCATATTCAGTCCTATGTATTGAATCCTATGTACTAAAATTTCCACACTGTCTCAAACATTTTTCTTACTTTAAGTTTATTCAGATTGGAATTCAAATAATGTCAAGGTCTACTTATGAATCTGCCTTTTATTTGTCAGTTACTCTTTTCCACTTTATTTTTGTGTCATAGATCTGTTGGAAAATCCAGGTCGTTTACATATAACATGACTTACATCTAACAATTGATTGATTGTTTAACTTCATTTTTCTGTTTCCTATGAAGTAGTAGTTAAATCTAAAAGGTAAATTGGAATCAATTTAAACTTTTTTTGTCACAAAACTTTGAAGGTGTTTTTGTATACTTCTTATTATATCATATAATTAGGTACATAACGTCTGTATGTCTCACTTTTGTTTTTGTTTTCCATAATGCTAAATTTATTCAATTTAAATGACTATTCCTTATTCTGAGATTATGTTCTTCCTACTTTTTGTATGTTAAAATATCTTTTATATAATGATAGTAATTTGTTTTTTCTCTTTTTGTTTTATGTCCTTGGTTGACAAAATTAAAAGTTAAAAACACTTAAACACCCCAATTAAATAATTTTTTGGCTAATTTACTAGTGCTTAGAACTCAGAGCCTTGGAGTCACAGCCTAGGTGAATACCTACCTACTAGATTGTGTGTTTCACAATGTTGAATTAGTGCTTGGCAATTTCCCCAAAGGCAATGTAAAAATGGCCTTAATTTCAAACACCAGTGAAATATATTTGCAATCAATGCCATGTTTATATCATTATTCATTAAATGTAATTATATCAATATCTATAGGGTACTAACTTAAAAGTGTAATGCTACTTCTCTGATGTCATTACTGTTCTAGGAGTACCTTGTTGTGGCATATCTAAGCAACATTAGTGCAGTGCAGAAACAGAGGCAGCTGGACTCCAAGCAGGTCACTTTCCTGGGTCAGAGTTTTAGTGGTACCATAGGCTAATCTCCATGTACATTTACTTTTATAAATTGTACCATATAGCATTAAGTATTTACATGCATTTAAACTGAGAAGAACCATGTATTAGAGAAAAGCATATTTTCATGGGCTTCATGTGTCAACAAAATCTGTATTTCATGAATTATTTTTATGTCATTAGCTTCCTTTGCAAAAGAATAGTTCCATATAAATGTGCAAACTGGGGCATGCCTTTAGAAGGCTTACAAGGAGCTATGCAAATTGCAGTATGTCCTCCCACAAGTGAATCCATTAATCTCCACTCTCTCTAAGTGTTAAACACAAGAAAGAGTAGCTAGCCATGACTTTTCAAAGTATGTTTCAGAGAAAATACAAGAATCATCATCATTGGCATTTTGGGCCAGATGAAATTGTTGAGCATTATGTCTGACTCTATCTTCTTATTAAGCTGTTCATGCTAATAATAGTTCTATATCCAATGATATGAGTGTTTGTATTAAACCTCAAAATAACTGCTAGTAGCATCCAGAATACATGTCAAGAACTCCTTGGAGTTCCGGCCAAGATGGAGGCATAGGCAGTCTCATTGTGCTTCCTCGCGCAACCAAGACTGAAGACAACAAAGATTGAGAAACAATTAACAACCAGAACAGAGAGAAATTAATTGAACAGAAGTCGGGCTCCAGTACATCCAGACCGGTAAGGAGCGGCAGAGTGGGAGGCCCGTGAAGTGGGGTCGAGGGGTCCCGGCGGGAAGAGGCGCTGGCTGGCAGGCGCGGGGCGCGCAGGGCGCAGACGGCGGCAGACAGACCGGTGGCGGACGCTGGGCGCGGAAGCGTGGAGCCGACTAGCAGACCCAGTGAGGGGCGCAGGGCAGCTGGCTGTCCGCAGCCACATGTTTGCGCACAAATTAAGTGAAAACGGGCAGCATCGCTGCATTTCAAAGCTTAAGAGCCCCGTCTGGGAACTGAGGCCGGGAGACTCTCCCAGCCTCACAGGAGACTTCTCGGGGAAGCCCACAGAGTCCGAGAAAGTACACCAGCCCACCGCCCAGGAGCCAGAACAGCAAGGGCCCTGTTTGCTTGTGGGAGGCAGTGGAGGGAACGGAAGTCCTAGAGAGAGTGGAGCAGGCGCCATTGTTCCCTCTCAGAACCTGCCCCCACTTACAACGTCACAACCCAGCGACTGGGGTGCCCCGCCCCATGAACACCTAAGGCTCCGCCGCCCTTACGAAACAGCCACAACCAAACCAAAGGAAAATTAAAAAGATGGCTCAAACATATTTGAAAGCCCCAGAACCAATTTTTTTAAGTGACCAAGAAATTGCCGAATTACCAGATGCACAGTTCAAAGCACTGTTGATCAGGAAGCTCACAGAATTGGTTGACTTTGGACATAAATTAGATGAACAAATGCAGGCTACGATAAGA
>PVIA01017440.1:0-15672 GCA_004024845.1 Tonatia bakeri
TGTAGGAAACAAAGAATTGTCATAATACATTTAATAGTAATAATAATAAAGCCATTAGAAACTCATTTTGACTTGTCCCATTGCAAAGAGACATTAAAACACGGGAAAGAGCTTCAAAAATCCCTCTTCCTACAGTTGGAAGGACCTAATGCCTCAAATGAAACCAAGGAACAATTTACATTTCAGAGACAGACCCTCAATGTTTAGAGCTGTTTATAAGACAGGGCCACAATGACACAGAAGAAGGGAAGGCTGCAATCTTCCCAAGATGCTCTGATTACTTTTATTTACTAAAGATTGTATCTACTTTTCTGAAAGAAGTAATCACTGACAATGTGGAACACACATAAAATAGAATAATTCAACATTTTTTTAAAGGAGCATTCCAATTAGTAACTAGAGGTATTATTTTCAGTAAAGATAGAAAAAGATTAAAAATTTTCAGGCCAGTAAAAATGACTCATTAAGCTAGCCACACACCAGCATATCTACTAAACATGTAATTATTTGTCCCAAGATATTTTCTATTAATTTATTCTGTTTCTATGACCTACAATAAAGGAGTGCAAGCATAAAAGTACATATATGATTTGCATCTGTGTACAATAAATTGTCAATAATTTAGAATCAACTAAATTAGACTCCCATAAATTAACAAGATTGAAACTGAAGTTTCTACTATCTCTACAACATAATTTACTAAGCAAATCAATAGTGCAAACGTGATTATAAGACACTTTGGGGAGACTTCATTATATCAATTACTTGTTTGAAAATGGTACTCCCAATGGTAAAAGGGCTGTAAACAGTTAAGCAATAAACTTCCCCACAAATAATTAGTTCCTGCACCTGTGTTTCTTTAAATTCCTTGACAATTCAAGTGATTTCTGACTCACAGATGAACCCCACACACTGTGCCTGTGGCTTCTTCCCTTAACATGTTCCCACCTCCAACCACAAAAATGACAAGAACACCAACTCCTATTCCCATGGGAATAAGGTAAGAACTCTGAATCCAAAGGTAGAGAAAAAGGAGAAACTGAGAGACCTAAAGAGTCAAACCCCAAAGAAGCCTGCTCTTCAGGGATGTGTAGCTTACACTGACTACTATTCCTCCCAAAGCCTCTCCAACAAAGTGTTGTGCTCACTTCCTAGGACTGCCATAAAAAATTACCACAAACTGGGTGGCTTTAAGTAACACACATTTATTTTCTCACAGTTCTGGATGAAAAAAGATCAAAATCAAGGCATTCCAGGTCCACATTCTAGAGGAGAAGGCTCTAGAGAAGAGCCTTGCCTCCTCCAGTTTTTGAAGGTTCCTGTCTCATGGCAGTGTCACAACAGTCTCTGTCTCTGTCTTCACAAGGCCTTCCTGTCTGTGCATTAGCAGAGGCGCTCTCAGTTGACAAAGTAGTTCCAATATACCATCATCCCATTTGATGGAAGGTGCTAACATTTTAATTTTACAGAAGACGTAACTGAGTTCAGAATGACCCTAGTTTACCTAGCTAAGGAGAAAATCACAGTCTTAACCTCAGGTTTTCTAAGTTTGAATCCTTTGACATCAAACTACTCCCCTCTTTTCTTATATATATATACAGGCTAAAATACTTTCAAAGCATTCTTTAATTAAATATATTGGGTGACATTGATTAATAGCATGAAAGGAATTTAAGGTATGCAATTTTATAATATATCATCTCTTTATTGCACCATGTGTTCACCACCCAAAGTCTAGTGTCTTTCCAACACCGTATATCTGACATACTTTACCATCTTCATTCTCCCCCCATTCCCTTTCCCCTCTGGTAACCATTATACTATTATCTGTGTCAATGAGTTCATTTTTTTGTTTGTTTGCTCATTTGTTGCTTCTGTTGTATCACTGAGAGACCAGACATAAACCCATATATATGTATGGGAAACTAATTTTTCACAAAGGATTCAAAAATATGCAATGAAGAAAGGAAAGCCTCTTTAATAAATGGTGTTAAGAAAATTGGAAAGCCACATGCAAACAATAAAACTAGACTCCTCTCTGACACCATACACAAAAATTACTCAAAATGGATTAAAATCTTGAATATAGCATACAAAACAATAAAATACATAGAAAAAAACACAGGTACTAAACTTTGGTGTAAGAAGGGTTTTTGTAAATATGAACCCAAAGGCAAGGGAAGTAAAAGCACAAATAAATGCATGGGACAACAACATAGCAAAAAATGACAAAACCAAAAGGTAACCAACTGAATGGAAGAAGCTATTTGCAAACAATATCTTTGATAAGGGTTTAATATTGAAAATATATGAAGAACTCACACAACTCAACAACAACAAACAATCTAATTTAAAAATGGGCAGAGGACTAAAAAGACACCTTTTCCCAAGAAGACTGATGCCAACAGATAAATGAGAAGATGCTCAACTTTACTCGCTATAAGAAAAGTGTGATTGATTTCCATTTACATGATATTGTGGTCAGAGAAGATGCTTGACATGATTTCAATGTTCTTAAATTTATTGGGACTTGTTTTGTAGTTAAACATGTGGTCTATTCTAGAAAATGTTTCGTGTGCACTTGAAAAGTATGTATATTCTGCTGTTTTGGGGTGAAATGTTCTGAAGATATCAATTAAATCCATTTGATCTAGTGTGCCATTTAAGGTTATTGTCTTCTTGTCTCCTTGCCTGGAAGATCTATCTATTGAAGTCAATGGGGTGTTATAATCCCCTACTATGACTGTATTTCTGTGATCTCTTCCTTTATGTCCATCAGGATTTGCTGTACATATTTAGGTGCTCCTATGTTGGGTGCATAAATGTTTCATAGGGTTATATCCTCTTGTTAGATTGTTCCATTTATCATTATGTATATTGTGTCCTTCTTTGTCTCTTTGTGCCTTGATTTTAAGTCCATTTTGTTGGATATAAGTACTGTTACCCCAGCTTTTTTCCTTTCCATTTGAATGAAATATTTTTTTCATCCCTCTACTTGTGTGTGTGTATATTTTGTTCTTTTGTTCTGAGATGGGTCTCTTGGAGATAGCATATGTATAGGTCTTGCTTACTAATCCATTCAGCTACCCTGTGGCTTTTGATTGGATCATTTAAGACATTTACATTTAAGATGATTATCAATATATTGCAATTTTATTTTAACATTATTTTCCTCTGGTTTTTTTTTCAGTTTTTTACACAGCAAAAGAAAACCATCAACAAAACAAGACAATACATGTAATGGGAGAACATATTTGCCAGTAGATTTTTATAAGTATCCAAACTTTATAAAGAACTTATGAAACTCAACATCAAAATAACAAATAATACAATTTTTAAAGTGGGCAAAGAACCTAAATAGACACTTCTCCAAAGATGACATACAGATGGCCAATAGACATATGAAAAAATCCTCATTGTCACTAATCATCAGAGAAATGCAAATTAAAACCACAATGAGATATTACCTCATACCTATCAGAATGGCTATCATCAATAAATCAACAAACAACAAGTGCGGTCGAGGATGTGGAGAAACAGGAACCTTTTGCACTGCTGGTGGGAATGCAGACTGATACGGCCACTATGGAAAGTATCATGGAGATACCTCAAAAAATGTAAAATGGAACTGCCTTATGACCTGGCGACAGCACTTCTTTGAATTTATCCAAAGAAACCTGAAACACTAATTCAAAAGAACATAAGCACCCTTATTTATTTACAATTGCCAAGATATGGAAGCAGCCCAAGTGTCTGTCAGTAGATGAATGGATGAAACAACTATAGGACATTTACACAATGGAATACTATTTGCATTAAAAAGAAAATTTTACCCTTTGTGACAGCATGGATTGACTGGAGAACATTATGCTAAGTGAAAAAAGCCAGTCAGAGAAAGACAAATACCATATGATTTCACTCATATGTGGAATTTAATGAACAAACTGAAATAAAAGCAAAATAGAATCAGACTCATAGATGGAGAACAGGCTGACAGCTCTGATGTGTGTGGTGTATGGTTAGGAGGTGGAGGGATTGAGCAAAATGGAAAAAGGACTCATGGACACAGAAAACAGTGTGGTGATTGCAGGGGTGAGGGGAGTATAATGGGGATAAATGGTAATGGAAAAAAATACAATAAAGGTTTTCAAAAAAGAATAGAATAGAGAAACCCCCCTCAAAAAATTAAAAGTGAAAATCAAAACCATGATGACGTACCACCTTACACCTACTAAAATGTCTATATCACCAAGACACAAAATAACACGTTGGAGAGGATGTGAAGAAAAGAGAACCCTCATACACTACTGGTGGGATATAAATTGGTGCAGTCTCTATGGGAAACAGTGTGGAATTTCTTCAAAAAATATTAAGAATAGAGCTACCATATGATGCAGCAACCTCTCTTCTGGCTATCTACCCCCAAAATTTGAGAACACTTTTTCATAAAGATATGTACCTGTATATCCACTGAAACATTATTTAGAATAGCCAAGACATGGAAATAACCTAAATGTCCCCTGGTGAATGACTGGATAAAGAAGATTTTGTACACATGTACAATGGAATACTACTCAGTCATAAGAAAGGATGAAATTCTTCCACTAGGAACAATGTGGATGGATCTTGAGAGTGTCATGTTAAATAAAATCAGTCAGACAGAAAAGGCCAAGAACCATGTGATTTTACTCATATGTGGGATATGAAACATAAACCAACAAAAGCACTTTTCCATTGTAAATGAATTACCACCAATTATAAATGTATGTAATATCAAGGATCTTTTTTTATTTAAAAAAATCAGTATACATATTTTTGGGGTGGCTTTAGGACAGGCTTCCTCACCTAATCCTGAGAGCTATGGTTCTCAACTTTGGTTGAACATCAGAATCTGGACATGGGGCCCAGGTCTGTATATGTTTAACAAACTATCTAGTGATTTTACCCAGGTACAGACAGAGTCAAGAATCCTGGATTGTACAATTTTAGAACTTATTCTTACTATCTGACATATTACTCACACAGGATGACCTTTGATTATTATGGTTTTTTAAAAGCAAAAGTAATAATCCCAACCATATCTCTTACACAAGAAGATACCAAAATATATTCTTTTCAACCAAAACTATTGTGAAAATAGGGGCACAGATACAATGCTAAATGTTGGGTCTACTACTGGTCAGCAAAACCCCTGAAAATCCCTTGGGCCATCCTCACAGCCACACAGCATCTAGGCTCTAAGTACCAATTCTGTGATGAAGATTTCTAGTGTTCTGCTAACATGAATGGTAGACAGATGTTTTCATTCCTGATACTAGCTACTTAATCACTTCTTCGATTTGTTGTTTTAGTAGTTTTTGTAGGACTAGGAGTTTTTATTCAAAACAGCACTAGTCACTTACTTATTGGCAATACTGAATTTGATATAACCACCCTTTTAATCCATAGTAAACCAGAATGGTTTGGTACAATGGGGTCTTGGCTTCCAGTGACAAAGAATCTGGGACTAAATGCTGCTGAGATATCCCCATGGGCACTGTGCCTACAGGAACATGAAAGGTACCACATATAACAGAAATTTTACAGAGCACCCACAAACAAGAGTCTAGAGAAACCATACACCCCTGTCCTTACCCTCTGTTGTGCCACAGCCCCTTTGCACTTTGTGCTGGTGATCTCAGCCATTTTGCAATAATAGAGGTGTCTTCAAGAAGGCAAAGGGCAGGGTGGAGAGGGCTGAAGCATTCAGAGAGGAAGCACATGTATATATGACAATGTGAGTTTGCATACAAGTCAAGTTTACAATGTCATTTTTGTTTGGGTCAACTGCAGTAATTAAAATGTGAGTTTGTTGTAGGAACAAGGGGACAAGCAATTTTACAATATTATTGACATGAATATCTAATCAGTATTTTGCAGTACAGTTTTAATTGCAGATATTTGGATGATTGTCCCATTGTATGCTCTTCACTATCTCAGTCTTCCAACACTGGGTTTGGAAAAGGTGGCACATGGAGCCTTTTGGGGTTAAAATAAACTTCAGCATCAGGGTAGGTGATGGTGTGGTGGGAGGGATGGGGAGATCATGTTAAACCTTAGCCAATGTATGTATTTTTTCCATCAGATAGCTTTTATGTAATACAAGGTCCCAAAAAGTGTTACCTCAACCAAGTCTGGGAGTGTGAGAAAGTGCAGGTTGTCTTGACAGAGGATATAAAGTTTTCAAGGCTGAGAGCCAGGCTGAAGTTTCTGTTACTGGGAGAGCATGAGCTATTCAGAGACTGACTTAGGAGGGAAGAAGAAGAGAAAAGACAAAGTAAGAAGAGAATCTGTCTAGGATTTTCAACCCCATCATCACTCATTTTGACTGTTGTAGTGCCCTCTTTGTTACTTTAATTTTTCCATTGCCATTTAGCCCCCTTATATCCCCGTCACTCCCACAATCACCACAATGTTGCCCATGTCCCTAAGTCCTTTTTGCTCAATCTCTCCCATCCCCTTACTGCCTCTCTCATAGCTATCATCCTGCTCTCTAACTACAAGTCTGTTTCTGTTTTGCTTGTTAGTTCAGTTTGTTCATTAGGTTCCACATATGAGTGAAATCATATGGTATTTGTCTTTCTCTGACTGGCTTATTTTACTCAGCATAATGTTCTCCAGGTCCATCCACACCGTTGCAAAGGGTATTTTTTCATTTTTAACAGCCAAGTAGTATTCTATTGTATAAATGCCCCATAGTTGTTTTGTTCACTCATTTGTTTATGAATAGTTGGGCTGCTTCTATATGTTGGTGATTGTACATAAAGCGACAATGAACATAGGGGTGCTTATGGTATTTTAAATTAGTGTTTTGGGTTTCTTTGGATAAATTCCAAAATTCTGATTCCCAGAAGTGAGATCACTGGGTCAAAAGGTAGATTCATTTTTAATTTTTTTTAGGTATCTCCATACTGCTTTCCAGAGTGGATGCACTAATCTACATTCCCACCAACAGTGCAAAAGTGTTCCCCTTTCTCCACATCCATGCCAGCACTCGTTATTTGTTGATTTGTTGATGATAACCATTCTGATAGGTATGAGGTGATATCTAACTGCAGTTTTGATTTGCATCTCTCTGATGATTAGTGACATTGAGCATCTTTTCATATGTCCGTTGGCCATCTGTATGTCATCTTTGGAGAAGTGTCTGTTCAGGTCCTTTACCTATTTTTTAAATGGATTGTTTATTTTTTAGTGTTGAGTTTTGTAATTCTTATAAATTTTGAAAATAAACTTTGCATCAGATTATTGATTAACATGTTCTATTCAGTGGGTTGTCTTTTTTGTTGTTGTTGTTGATGGTTTCCGCTGTTGTGCAAAAACATTTTAGTATGATGTTGTCCCATTTGTTTATTTTTTGTTTGTTTCCCTTGCCTTAGGAGATATATCAGTAAAAATATTGCTACAAGCAATGTCCAAGATTTTACTACCTATGTTTTCTTCTATGGATTTTTATGGTTTCAGATCTAATATTTAAGTCTTTAATCAATTTTGAAGTTATTCTTGTGTGTGGTGTAAGAAAATGGTCTAGTTTCATTTTTCTATGTATATCTGTCCAATTTTCCCAAAGCCATTTAGTGAATAAACTATCTTTAGCTCATTGTATGTGCTTGCTTCCTCTGTTGACTATAAATTGATTGTACAGGTGTAGGTTTAATATCCCTGATTAACATAGATGCTAAAATTCTCAAAAAAAATTTAGCAAACCAAATGTAGCAATGTATGGAAAAGATCATACAACATGACCAAGTGGGATTTATCCTGGAAACGCAAGATTGGTACAGCATTCCCAAATTGATAAAAGTGATTCACCACATAAACAAAATGAAGGATAAAAATGACATGATCATATCAATAGATGTAGAAAAAGCATTTGATAAAATCCAGCACCCACATATGAGAAAAAACTCTCAGCAAAATGGGAATAGAGGCAATATACCTAAACATAATAAAGGCCATATATGGCAAACCCACTGCCAGTATCATACTCAATGGGCAAAAAAGTACAAGCATTCCCCTTAAGATCAAGAACAAGGCAGGAATGTCTGCTTTCATCCCTCTTATTCAACAGAGTACTGGAAGTCCTAGCCATAGCAATCAGAAAAGAAGAAATACAAGGTATCCAAATTGGAAAGGAAGAAGTAAAACTGTCTTTATTTGCAGATGACATGATTCTGTACGTAAAGAACCCCAAAGATTCTACCAAGAAACTATTAAAACTGATAAATGAATTCAGTAAAGTAGCTGGATAGAAAATTAATATCCAGAAATCAGTTTTATTTTTATGTGTCTATATTGAACTAATAGAAAGGGAAATTAGGAAAACAATACCATTCACAATTGCTTCCAAAAGAAGAAAATACCTAGGAATAAACCTAAGTAAGGATGTAAAAGACCTGTACTCAGAAAATATAAGACACTGAAGAATATGCAAATAAGTAGAAGCACATACTGTGTTCATGGACAGAAACATCATTAAAATATCCATGCTACCCAAAGCAATCTATAGATTTAATGCAATCCTATCAAGATTCCAATGGCATATTTCACAGAACTAGAGCAAATATTTCAAAAATCTATATGAAACTACAAAAGGCCCTGTAAGCAACAGTGATCCTGAGAAAGAACAAATTTGGAGGAATCATACTACCCAACAACAAACTATACTATAAGGCCAGAGTAATCAAAGCAGCATGGTACTGGCATAAAAACAGACACATAGATCAATGGAACAGAATAGAGAGCTCAGAAATAAACCTAAACCTTTATAGTCAGTTTGTAGTACACTTTTAAGTATCTCTCTGTCTCAATCTCATGTCCTCAAATCCATACTACACATTTACACTGCAAGATGTGTGCACAGCAAGATGTTCCCCCAGGATCATTACAAGAAAAATCTAGGTATGGTCCTTGGTGTTTTGTATCTTTTCTGGTCCTTGGGCCTCATCTCCTACCCAACTTTACACCACATATATCAGGGTAGGTCCCCAGACACACTGTATCCTTGTATGGCTCCCTAGCATACTGTTTTCTTTTTTCAGAAATGTCCTTGCTCCATTGATCTACTTAGCAAGCTACTCTTCATTCTTTGAAAGATTATTCCACTCCGTGACCTTCCCCTAAGTTAACCACTATCTCTTGGGTATTTTATGGACACCTATTTATTTCTGCAACTCTACTTATCACATTACATTGTAATTTCTAGTTTCCACATTTGACTCCCTTTATAGAAGGACAGAAACTCTATCTAAAAATATCTGGTGGTGCTTGCTGTTATAAATTAAATATCAAGGTGATAAAGAGTTAAGTCTCCCCATATTAATTCTCTTCCAATTCTAATGTTTCTTCCTTTGTAAATAATGTTTATAATTTTTCTCTACCCTCATACTAAAATATATGACAGGACGTTTCTTTTACAAAAATGATATCCTACTATATGTGTTACTCTGAAAATCATTTTTAAAAACATTATGCTATGGATATCTTTTAAGTTAATACCCTTTGATTTAAATTGTTTCTTTAATAATGTGAAATAAGAAGTTAAGAATCAAGTACCAACTGATTAGGAATGTATCACAAATTTGTTTCTGTGCTTTACAGCAAAATATTTAAAAAGGAAAATATAATCAATTTTACTACATCTGTAATTAAAAATAAAATCAATTAAGTTACTCAAAAAGCAAATTCTTATTACTAGTTCTAAAGCAAAACTTATACTGTGCTCTTGATAAAACAATAGTTTAACTACAATGAGCAAAGTATCCACAAACATTGGTACAGTAGACACTGAACCACTTTGAGGTGGGAGACTGTCTTAAAATAACAGAAATTTATTCTCTCCTGATGCAGGAAACCAGAAGTCTGGAATACTATCACTGGACTGAGATCAAGGATATCTGCAGTTCTGTGCTTCCTCCCAATGTTCTATGCTCTTTCCTTTTCTAGCTTTTTTTGGTGACTCCTAGCATTGAATCACTTTCAGAGTAGATTGTCAATGCCCATCAAAGTCATAATGTCTCATACCCACTAAAACACTATAGAGCAGTTCAGTGATAAAGAATTACGCATATAATTTAGCCACAAAATAATGAGGAAATCCTGCCATTTGCAACATGGATGGATCTTGAGGGCATTATGCTAAGTGAAATAAGCCAGACAGGAAAAGACAAATCCTGTATACCAGGGAGGACCCCTCCAAACGGAATTATCTTCTGAAGGGAGGGACCCTTGTTGTACAGGCTTCTCCTGCTAGGTAAGATTTCCAAGAACCCATCTGTATCAGTATACTTGCTGACATTGTTGTGAGAGGCTGTGTTCAGCTTCAGTGAATTCTTTTGAAGACTTTTTCAATGCATTTGCCCATTTCATGATGGATGATCTATGAGCTCACCTGCCCGCACTGTACTGAGTGTTCAGCAATTTTTGACCAAAAACGGCATGACCTCCATGCCCCAGCCTCCATATTCACCTGATGTCACCCCCAGCACCTTTTTTTTGTTTCCCCAGATGAAAAAATCCTCAAAGGGAAAGGTTTTGCTGATGTGGAAGAACTTAAAAAAAAAACAGCAAAAGCACTAAAAGGCATCAAAATTGATGAGTTCAAAAACTCTTTAGAGAAGTGGAAAAATGTCTTGATAGGTGTATTGCATCAAATGGAAAGTATTTTGCAGGTGACTGAAGTTTAAGCATGTAAGAATAAATACATAATTTTTTAATAAATAAATTCCAGGTTTTGTGGGTCCCTCTTTGTAAACTCATGCAGAATCTTTAAAAAATCCCAATAATCAGAGAATACAGTGATATTTATCAGAGGTGGGAGAGGGTTGGGGGATGAGACAAGAGCAAATTGGACAAAAGTGCTCAAAAGACACAAGATAAATAAGTACTAAGGATGTAACATACAGCATGATGACTATGGTTAACACTGCTGTATGATATAGGAAAGCTGTTAAGAGAGTAAATCCTAAGAGTTCTTATTCTAAGGAAAAAAATTATTTTTCTTTTTGCTTTCTCTTTTAATTATAGCTGTATGAGATTATAGATACTAACGATCTATACAATGATCGCTTTACAATATACGTAAGTCAAACCATTATGCTGTATACCTTAAACTTTTACAGTGTTGTATGTCAATTATACTTCAGTAAAACTTAAAAAAATAATTTAAAAGAATTTTAAATAAAATAATGAAGAATTCCACAGGAAGACAAAAAGTGGTCTGTTTCTGAAAAGAGGGGTGTGGAGACTGCAAGAACACGGTTTTCTGACCTAGAATCTACACTGACCTATCCCCACCCTCACAGAAAAATTATACACAAAAAAAAGGAATGCAACTAGTAATAAGGGAAATGCAAATCAAAAGCACGATAAGATATCACCTCACACCAGTTAGAAAGACTATTATCATAGACAAGACAAGAAATAACAAGTGTTGGCAGGGATGTAGAGAAAAGGGAAGGAACCCTCTCCCACTGCTGGTGGGCATACAAATGGGTGAGCCACTGTGGAAAACTGTATGGAGGTTCCTCAAAAAATTAACAGTAGAGCTTTCATGTGACCCATCGATCCCTCTTCTGAGCATCTGGAGAAAAATGTGGAAATATTTATTCACAAGGATATATACACTCCTATGTTCACTGCAACATTACTTACAGGAGTCAAAACATGAAAACAACATAAGTGTCCCTCAACAGATGGTTGAATAAAAAAGACAGTGGATACTACTCAGTCATAACAAATGATAAAATACTGCTATCTGTGACAATGTGGATGGATCTTGAAAGTATTATGCTAAGTGAAAGAAGTCAGACAGAAAAGAACAAGAACTGTATGATCTCTCTCATATGTGGAATATAAAACAAAAAGCAACAAATGAACAGACAAAAGAACAAACTGATACAGACAACAGAATGATTATTACCAGAGAAGAACTGCATGGGGAGAGAATGAAGAGGGTAAAGGAGATCAAATATGTGTTGACAGAAGGAAACTAGACTTTGAATTATAAGCATGCAATTAATTAAATACATTTGTCATATAAAGATGCACACCTGAAACTTATGTAATGTTACTATTAACTAATGTCACCCAAAAACTAATTTAAAAAATGAATGCAAAATTCAGTTGTTTGTATATAATCTGAATTTTTCAGGGAGTAATGCTTATCAAGTTCTCAGAGGGATTTGTGCTTCAAAAAAAGGCCTCGAACCACTGTCATTGAAGAATGAACAGTCTTTATGTCTATCAATAAATTTCATTTCTGTCAAGTAAATCTTCAACAGTCATTTGTTTACTCACATAGCCCTAGTCCCCAGCAGAGATCCTGGTACAATATAGGATTTCAATAAATGCATAACAGCTAAATGAAAGTTGAGCAGGAGAAAATTTTTGTTCACAATGGCTAACAGGACCTAGAAGTGATGTCGTCTCTGTGGCTTTAACAGTCATCTGGCCTGAAGACAGTTGGGGACCCTGATAAGGAAATGATCCTGACTAGAAAATGGGTGAGAAAGTACCCAAAGTCAAGGTCTAAACTTTCTCCAAGAAGTAATTTATAAATCCCTCCAGTACTTAGATGAATAAATAATCAAGTGCTCAAAGTTCCTCACCAGAGATCAAGATTACCATAATTTTAGTGGCTTTTACATCATTTGTCTACAGGAGTATGTCAGTGTATCAAATTATGTTTTGTGTTCAATGGTAGTAGTTGGCAATATTGATATGCATTTTCCTTTTAAATGAATTGATCACTCATTTAGCTGTCATCTTGCATCTGCTGCTAAAAAGAGAGAAGACAAATTGACTCCATTTTTCAAATTCAGCAGAGTTATTTATTGTATTAAACACAACATATTTATCTCTGCTAGTTTTCATATGGCAGCAAGAGAGTCAAGACATCCAGTTGTAAACGTAATTAATAGAAATAACCTTTCAATTACTAAACTGGCAGGCTGGTGTTGCTGATTAGATTATCATGGGAACAGTGAGTTGTGGAAATATTAAATAAACCCAGATTTCTTGGGATGGTGAACACACCACACAACATACAGATCATGTGTCATGGAATTGTACCCCCTGAAGCCTATGTACTTTTATTAACCAATGTTACCCCAACACATTCAATAAAAAACAAAATTAATAAAAATAAATAAAATAAACCCAGGTTTTTATTTTATAGTAGGAAAGAAATTTAAGCAGCTTTCTAACCAAGAACTCTTTGCTGTTATTTGGCATAGCTGTAGTTCCTGTATTTTTCACTTTTTAGTTATTTTTGTCATGTAAATATGTCCCACCAAAGATACCCGCTCAAAAAAGAACAAACTCTGAATAAATTACCTTGCAAATTGTCTGCTGGGGAGGAGGAAATTTTGGAAAATCCTTTTTGAAGCAAAGAAAAAGGGAGAGAGAGAGAAAGAAAAATAAATAAATAAATAGAAAACAACTATCCCAAAATAATATATACTGATTCAGGAATATGGACACCTCCATACTGATATGACTGGGAAGACTTTTTATACAGTTCTGACCTAAAAAAAATCAGTCTCAAGACTATCCCTGAAACATGAAGTCTCATCTTCTGCCATGATATTTTTTTCTCAACTTATCTTTGTTCTAAATTAAAACACTGGTAATGTAAGGTTCTTCTTTTCCATTAGGAAGAAGCCTCTAAAGGAAACCAATATTGATTTCTCTTTG
This sequence comes from Tonatia bakeri, assembly GCA_004024845.1. NCBI lineage: Eukaryota > Metazoa > Chordata > Mammalia > Chiroptera > Phyllostomidae > Tonatia > Tonatia bakeri. Next base: position 13,735 of record PVIA01017440.1, read on the forward strand.
AAGATTAGAAGCCTGTGCTACTGAAAAACTATCACACATGTTCACCTCACAACATGGGGCTTGGGGTCTATTTCATCATCTCTGTTGAAAAGCACCAAAGAGGCAGACAAAACATGAACTACCTCAAGACCGCTTCAACATATCCTGCTCAGTCACATGTCCCTTTCAAAATACTTTTTGATTTTTTAAATGTCTCTTGTTCTTTCACAAGAAATTATTTTGTGCAAAGCTTTTATACAGTGAGTTCCACATTGAAAAAAAATATTTGAGGAAAAAATACTTTATATGTGCTAAAAAATGGTTAGCCAAGTCTGTTATTTCACAATCTTTTTGTAACCACCTTCAGTCATTGAAGGGCAGAACTACAGAAAACTTAGTGAATACCACTTTGGTACACTAGTAAACATGGTAGAGTCACATTGAGCCAAAGAATTATTCCTGTAGAGTTAACTGTGTGGATAGTTTTCTTGCCCCACAGAAATAAAATCTACTGAAAGCTCTTCTATAAATGTGAGTCATAAATACAGGAATCCACACTGTAGTCACATGCTTTACCTCACTCACCTTGCCATAATCCCAGTCTTATCCGATCCCGCCTTTACTTGAAATTTTGATTTTTTTAATATTAACTTTATTACTGAGTTATGTGCCCTGCCTGTCAGCTTTGTGCCCCAAGTGAGGACCCCACTCACCAAATAGTCCCAGCCTCAACCATCATCTCTGCAGGGCTAGTCCCAAACTTCTTCATCACAGGGAAAGAGCATGTTTAATGTTAATGATTCTTTAAATTAAAAAATTACTTCTAATTTTTTTCTGCATGACTATCCCAAAACATATATACTGTATTTACTTGAAAAATGAATAAGAAAAAATTTCAAAAATTTAGAACATCTCCAGCCCCACCACTTACAAATAACCAGCCACTGTTAAACACTTACTTTGTATTTTTCTAAACCTGCTTTTTGTTTGACAAAAGTATATTTGTGTCAATATGATAAACAGATTACAGAAAAACTGTTTAAAAGTTATGGTTATAAAAAAGTATTTATAATTCATAAAATATAATAATTTTCCAGGCAAGCCACAATTTAAAAGAAATAACATCATTTCATTTTTTTTTTTACAAATTCACTGACATACTTATTTTTCTTAGTCTCTTTGTGAGTATGAAGAATTTCAGTATCTATGCACAACAGAGCTTTCCTAACCATTACGAAAAAAATTAATGAAACTTTAAAAAATAAAAAAAGAGCAATTCTTAAATCAGAGATATATGCAGTTCCTCAAACAAATGTTACAAACACAATCGATTTCCAGGACTAACTCAAAAGTATAATGCTGTGTGTGTGTCTTGCTCTCTTGCTCTCATTCTCTCACTCTCTATATCCCTATCTCTGTCTGCACCTAATCTATCTACACATTTAACCTAGCAGTGATTAAAGACAAGTGTTACTCTTCTTAGTAATATCCCCATTGGTTTATCAAAGTGGAAAACATTATAGATGATGATATCAGGCAGCCCAGGTTTGGACACCAAATATGTGTCCTTGGGTAAATCACAACAGCGTTTTTGTTTTAATTCTTTATTTTAATGATTATGCTATTACAGTTGTCCCATTTTCCCCCTTCACTCCCCTCCACCCTGCCCCTTTAGTTCATGCACAGGGAACCTGCCCCTCCACCCATATTTGCCCCTTTAGTTCATGTCCATGTGTCATAAGTTCTTTAGTATCTACATTTCCCATACTATTCTTACCCTCCTCCTGTCTATTTTCTACCTATTGGCTATGCTACTTATTCTCTATATCTTTTCTCCCACTCTCCTCTTCCCACTTCCCTGTTGCTAATCCTCCATTTGATGTCTTTTTTTTTTTTTTACTGTTCATATTTTTAATCTTCTTTTTCTTAGGTAAGTCCCTTTAACATTTCATATAATAA
>PVIA01017441.1:0-15663 GCA_004024845.1 Tonatia bakeri
TTACTCTTATTAATCATCAATGTTAGACTTCTCCAGAATAAATCTCCTACTGGCCAGTTAAATTATTTAGATGTAGAAACTGGGTATATAATCTGTTCTCTATTGTTTAAGTCATCAAAGATCCAATAGTATAAAAACTCATAGTATTATTAGACTTTCAACATAAACAGCTAACTTAACACTTCTCTACATAAAAAAACATTATTTAACATAGTTCCTTAAAAGTATGGCTTTTTAAAAAGATAAATTAAACTTCCATAGTAACAAAAACACCCTCTAAAGTACTTTAAAATTAGAGTTTTATGGCTCTATAACTGATGATAAAAGGCACTTCCCTGAAAACAGGTTTCTTTTAAATATGTATCAATGTGGGTTGCTGTGTTAATTTTTTATTAAATTTATTAATGTGACATTAGTTAGTAAAATCATATGGGTTTCAAGTGTACATTTCTATGATACATGACCTCTGTACTGAACTGTGTGCCCACCACCCAAAGTCAAATCATCTTCCATCACCATAGATTTGGCCCCCTCCACCCTTCATTACTAGCACCTACATTCCCTCTCCTTACCACCATAATGTTCTCTGTGTCTATGAATTACAGTTTTGAAAACCTTCACACAAATCAACTTTCCATATCAGAATCAAAATCCCACGTGATAAATGTGGTCAGTGATATTGTAATAACTGTGTATGGGGCCAAGTGGGTACTTTAAGTATTGAGGGGAACACTGTGGAATATATGATTCTGTGCCCACTATACTATAGCCCTGAAACTAGTGCAGAATTATATTGAATGTAAATTATAATTTGAAAATTTCAAAACAACAAATCCAAATTCTCATATCGAGCTTCTACAATACAACAGGACTTTATTTCTCCCTATTTTAACACAATTGCTATGTTACAATTTTAAATTCTCTCATTATTTTTAAATTAACTGTGGGGAATGACATAAGATATATGCACCCCTATGTTCATTGTAGTCTTATTCATGGTGACCAAGACATGAAAAAAAAACAAAGGGTCCTTCAGTAGGTGGCTGATAAAGGAGATGGGGCACATACACAAAACACTACTCCACCATGAGGAAAGATGAAACCCTGCCATTGCAGAAATGTGGATGGACTGTGAGATTCTACTAAGTAAAATGAGTCAGACAGAAAAAGTCAAGGACCACATCATTTCACACATATGTGGGAAAGAAAACTGAAAGCAACACATTAATAAGAAAGAAAAACAAACAAAAACTCATAGGCACGGACAACAGTATGGTGGTTATCCCAGAGGGAAGGAGGACAGTAGTAAATGGTAAAGGGGGTCAAATATATAGTGACAGAAAAAGATCTGACTTTGGCTGGTAAACACACAATGCAATATACAGATGACATATCATAAATTCTCTGACTTAAAGGTCTTGTAATAATTACAAATGTTAATGTACCACGTAAAATAAAATACCCCATGAACCAAGACTATGAACCCATTAGTTTATTTCAAATGCATTCCATGTTTCTCTTTCTTATTTAACAAAACAAATAAGAAACACCTGGCAGGCAATAATGCTAAAATCCAAACACATTTTGTGTATTCTGCTTCATTTCCTTATTTTGCTAGCTTAATTTTCTTAATTAAGATTTCTTCCAGTGAAAGTGTGTATATTTAAGACATTAGCAACATTTAAATATACTGTATGAATTTCAGTTGTTTAAGAATTCACCTCAGGTCTCTCCCTTAGTCTTTAAAATCAGTGCTTCTTTCATTGGCAGTGACTGTGGGTACCTCCTGTATCTACGTGTGACCATGGAACACTGAGTAATGTATAGTGATCAGTGGATGTGGAAATAGCTTCACGTGGCCACACTTCCTATGTGTCCACACAGACTCCCCATCACCTCAGTCTTTCAGACAAGGCTTGCAGTATCCAACACAGATATCTAGGATACAAAGACACTTAAATAAAACAGAAATATTTACTTGTAAAACACTTGAACACTCTCACCTGCGGGGAAAATTTCTTCAAAGAAAAACAAAGATGCTGTGTTCTCATGGCTATGTAAAAACTGGCCCCATTTGTGGAAATTGACTTGACCAAATCCACTATTCATCAATACAAAAACCCCAGAAATTTTAAAACACTGAAAGTAGTTACTTGAATGTACTTCTCCTCAGTCAATTATGGTAAGAGAAACGAAAAGTACTTTTCTATGAGGATTTAGGATTGCATTGGTGTCTGACCATTACTCTCTGTAGCTAACAAGACAAATGCTGGCATTTATACTCCTCAAATATCCAATGACTGGACGTTCTCCCAGGTAGTAGAACTCTTCAGTCTTTCAGCCACTCAAACAGCATATCCCTAAAGACACCTTTTCCCTAATTAAAAGTATGTCTCTTCCCCTCCCCAACTTTGTCCCAGAAAATTGGCACCTTATACAAGTTTCTACAAGCAATGAGAAATATCTATGCTGAGGACGATATAACAAGCAAACATCTAAAGAATCAGATCCCAGTTGAAGAATAGACTTCAGCTTAGGCAGAGAGTTGAGTTTCTAGAAACCTCTCAGGTATTTCTATCACATAAATAATTCTTGCACATTTATGGGCAGACCCAGCCTCTCTGGCTTTTTATATAATTTCTATTTTAAAGAAAAGAGAATGTAAGGTTAGTATAGATTAGTTTATTAGAATATTTGGAACAAATTCAAATGATGTAATGACAGTTTTCTCCCCTAGAACAATCCTTAGAGAAAAAGATTTGGGTCTTGCCAAGAAATAATAACACACAGACAAATAGATAAAAAGCCTTTAATTTGAAAAAATAAATAAATAAAGTGAATAAGAATTTATGCATTTTATTTTAGGACATATTTAGATGAGGCAAACATTATTTAAGCCCAAATGAAGGGAGAACCAGTCTTGGATCCATTTTTCAGCCATATCCCTAGAAAATGAGGTCCTTACTGCCAGGATCGTCCAACCTGCCATTGGCAGGCCACATGCGACCCAGGATGACTGTGAATGTAGCCCAACACAAAAACAAAAATTTACTTAAAAACTATTTTTTGCTCATGAGTTTGCATTAGCGCTTGTGTATTTAATGTATGGCCCAAGACAATTCTTCTTCCACTGTGGCCCAGAGATGCCAAAAATTTGGATGCCCCTGCTAGGTGTTACAGGTCCAGAGATCAGAGGCAGAGAAGTACGGACTTGCGGGATTTATTGGAGTTGATGTTTCAACTATTGAATGGACAAGTAATCACAGTTGTGTAGTTCTGAAGGCCTGAATACATGTCATCTGAATCATAATGCTTCCAGTCCATTAATTCAGGTCTTTATTTTCAGGCTACTATCAAGTGAGTAACTTTCTACAAGAAAGGAATTATTTTCCAATAAGAACCTCCCTCTACATCAAGTCTGTGATGGCTTCCAGTGTAATTTCCCCAGGATGGTTTACTATGGACTCCTCTGAGCATCTCCATGTCCACATATATTTTCATAAGGGCCTTAGACAAGGAGGCCTTAAATACCTATCTGGACTAGCTGAAGATGTTAATTCTGTGATAAGCCCACCAAAAGTTGGTGGTTTCCAGCTTGACAAAGAAATGGACAAAATCTAGCAACCACAAGTGTTATACACATTACTTTTAAGATTTAAAGGGTACATCTAAGCACTCTTCTTCTTTTCAGGTTAAGTGGCAAAACATGGAGAAGATATCCATGAATTAGAAGACCTATCGGTTATGATAAGGTTACTCTGGACTAAATTAGGAGTCAGAACTGGTGAACAAATACATGCATAGGTTCAATTCTCCACATTCCTTCCAGCTGAATGCAAGGAACTGCTAATGTTTTCTGTTTATCTGAATGATAGATGTTTGCCAGATCCAACTATGATTACAATAGCCCAGAAGCTGAATTTATATGCTCCAATAAGCACAATACACTGCAAATATTAACTGATACAGATGTTGCCCCAAAATATGCAATAATACACAGTGATTCTCTATAAGCCATATCTATTGTCATGTTTGGAAAGGAAATTTAGGTATGAACATACTCTCAATAAGTTAAGCTCTTACATCGATAACATCATAAGAGTTTCTTAAAGGAAGAAGCTTGGGAGGATGTGGGAGCTATGATAAACATTATTAGTCAACTATGATGGTTCAATCTAGCCAAAATAACAAGCCTACACCAATCTGGCAAATATATGGGAATAACATGGTCCATGACCGTTACAGAATTCTACAAATCCTACCTAGTCCATTACTATCTCTCTCACATCCAAGTATATAACAAGAAAGAAAGAACACTGTCTCCAGGGGATTTAAATAGAAAGTCATTTAATCATAGTGCTCAGATGTTCTCAGAAGCTTCTACTATATGAATATTTGAAGACTAGAGGCTTTGGCAGAAACCTAATCCAAATATCCTATTTTGAAAACTTGAATTGGAAATTCAGTAATCCCCTAATGCAGTCATCACATGCAGCTCATTGGAAAGAAAACTACTGCAGGTCATTGGATTTTCATAGAGACACATTTATGATATCACAAGTGCCCTTTATGTCATAGGTGATGTCAGAAGGTCATTCCCACAAGCACGAAGTAGCATAATAAGGCTCCCTAATGAAATGGAAACAGTTTATACAGAAATATGTTATGAGAGGACATAATAGAGATAAGATTTTTAAAAATCAATAACATAAACACAAAAAAAGTAAGACATCCGAAAGTTGTTACCTATACAGAAAAGAGAGAACAACCAAATTATTAACATCAGGAATAGAAGCAGATGAACATCATACAGATCCCTCATACAGGGTAAAGAGAGCGAAAACCATGGAGAAAAAGGATTTGACTTTAACCATGATTGGTGTGTCTCAGTGGGTTGGGAGTCATTCCACAAAATGAAAGTTCCCCAGTTCTATTTTTTCAGTCAGGGCACACAACTGGGTTGTGGACCAGGTCCTTGATTGGGGAGGTATGGAAAGCAACTAATAGATGTTGCTCTCCCTCTCTTTCTTTCTCCCTTCCTCCTCTCTCTCTAAAATTAAATAAGTAAAATATATATTTGAAAAGAAGATTTGACTTTGGGTACTGAGCACACAAGGCAATATACAGAACACGTATCATAGAAATGCACACTTGAAACCTACATAATGTTATTAACCAATGTCACTCCAATAAACTTAACATTCAAAACAGAAAACACAATGTGGAAAAAATAAAATAAAATTAGGATCTTCATAATCAACCCATTCTGTGCAAAGGAGACTGGAACCATTTCTCCCATTATCTCAGGAAAATGACAAGGACACTGATGGGCTAAGATGGGCTATGGATAGAAATTAATATCTCCCATGTGAACCAAAAATATAATTAACAAACAGAAATAAAAATACAAGAATAAGAGATTGTAGTTATAGAAAATGCTAACTCAATGAATTGGGTAACTTAGATGAAATGGATAAAGTGTGGGAAAAACACAACCTGCTAAATTGACTCAAAGAAATTGATAAGCTAAGTACTCCTCTATCTCCTAAGAAATGAACCACCCTTTTCTGTGGACATGATTATGTCATAGGAAACATTAATGAACCTTCATGGATTACTAGAAATAGCAAGTGAATTTAGTAAGTTTTTAAAATTCAAGGTCCAAAAAATTAATCAATTGCACTTCTATATATTACCATCAACAATAATTGGGAAATAAAAACATCTTAACTGTCCTGACAGCTTCTTCTGCCTTCCACTGGGAGCCCTGAGTTGCCATTTAACAAGTCTGACAATGTCACTGGAGAGACTGTCTATATTCTCCTTTATCTACATGGAAAAAAAAACAAAAAGGAAGACTCAGAATAGCCTAATATCCTAGAAATCCCTGCTACGCACCATTCATAGAAACAAAGTCATCTTGTACCCTCCTTAAATGCCCAGCAATCAGGTGAACACTAGAAAGTGACCTCAGTCCACACCAGAAGAATCATTCAGTCAGGCTTTCCTGGAACTAACAGAAGGACAAGGAGGACCAGGAGGAACAGACCTAACATTGAATCTTAGAGGTGTATAAAATTTGATATAATAAATGAAAAGTTTTTTAATTATTAATGGAATGAATCATAAAATTAGTTTACCTATTTGGGGGAGGTAAGCTTAGATCTTTTTTCATCATAAAATAAATCCTATATGGGTTAAAAAAATTTTGAAAGCCACTTTTAAAAAGTAAGCTAATATAATTAATAAAACTTTTTAAGAAGAAAATGAAATCTTCCAAGAGTTATGTGATAGAAGAAACCAAAAAGTGAGAGAATATGAAAATATAACATATTTATGTAAGAACAACCATAATTATAGCATAAATGACATAAGGGAAATATTTGTAGCCAATATCAAAGAACAAAAATTGGTAGCAAATATGCACATATATTTAATCTAGAAAGAGTTCATCAAAACTCATCAGTAAAATTCTCATGGCAATAGATCAAGAATTCAAGAATAAAAGAGAGGAAATCAATGGAGTGGATTCTATGTCCCAGCCATTGTGAAGGGAACACAGAGCACAAAGACAGTGAAGTATTGACTTCACAGAGACCATTGAATGCAGACAATTAACCAAGACTTTTATCTTATCACATGAAGTAACTATATGAATTTAAAAATTAACTAAATGCCTGTCTTCGTCCTTTTGAGCTACCATGACAGAGTACCATAGACTGAGTGGTAGACAACAAACAGTTATTTCTCATAGTTCTAGAAACTGAGAAGACCAAAGTCAAGGTGCTGGTAGCTGCAATGTCTAGGAAGGGCCTGCTTCCTAGTTCACAGACTGCCATCTTCCCTGAGTCCCCACCTGGCATAAAGGACAAGAGAGCTCTCTGGGGTCTCTGTAATAAGGACATGAATCCTATTCATAAGGACTCCACATTCATAACCAAGTCACTTCCCAAAGACCTCACCTCCAAATACAAACACATTAATAAAAAATTGACTTCTTAATTCAGCCTCAGAGGTAGAGGGAGTTAGTGGGGACTGTGAGCCCAACAGTCCATAGATGATATATATCACTCAGTAGGCATTTCATCCAATGTTCTAGAAAAAACAGGTAAGTATGCAGCTTCAGTGACAATAAACACAGCTTATTGCGAGTGTCTAACAATGGACTGTGTCTCTGAGACCATCTGTATTGTATGGATCCATGGGAACTTAAAACAGCCCCACCTGTGTGCACAGCTCTCTTGGGGTGTCAACTCTATACAGAAGCTATCACATTTAAGCCTCACCATTTTGAGTTCTGTGAAGTATCAGACCCCAAGAGGACAACTATTTAATTAGATACAGCGTCTACTATAGAACTGAAATCATGAACCTACACAACATTTACTGACACTGTTGAAAGTAGATGGCAGCAAGGTAGGTGCAAGCAGAGCCCAGTTCTCCCTGTGCCCAGCTGGAACACCTGGCTGATCTTCAGAGGAACACAGTAAACAGCCAATGGAATCCCAGCTTATATGAAGTTTGGAGGCAAAAAGTTGCAGAGCACATAAAAAAACAGATGGTGAGGAGATTATTCTCCGACAGTAAGGTCCCTGGGATCTGCACAGGGACCAAGGCTGCTGTGGCCCCAGCCTGACACATGTGGCAGTTATCGGGAGGAAAGTTAGAGCAACAACTCCCTCCCCTACCACAGCAGGTTGGGCAGCTTGGCTCCAGGAGGGGCCTGGATGCTGCAAGCCCATGGAGGGAATAGAGATGAAGAGGGAGACACACAGAAGTGGTATTCATCCACTGGGACTGTAAACCTCAGCACCAAAGAAACTGGAGTCTTGGGCTACGCCTGGACAAGGGAGGAGTGGGGCCATGTGAGACCCTGACTCAGAGAGTCTCCATACTGGTTGGAAAGTTGGGCTATGTAGAAAGCCAGGCCATTGTTAACAGCTACTTTGTAAGGAACTCTCAGCAGTGGCTGGCTTGCCCCAAGGGAGATTTCAGCTCCTGGCACCCACAGAATGACAGGAAAGCTGAGCAGATGCAGGAACCCAGCTTGTCTCAGGCTCCATGCCCAAGACTGACTCAAGCTATGCACCCAAAGACTGAGTGGTTGATTTGAGTCTGGCAGTTCACAGAGGACCTGGGCCAGAGGGGCCAGGAAACTGTGAATATTGCAACCCAGACCTGTTCCCCATACTCTCAAAACCATAGGAAGGGAGAAAAACAAAGCCCAGCCCTCCTCTTCCTGTGGCATCTAAGAAGACCAGCAGAACTCACAGAACAGGTTTAAAGTCACCAGAGGGCTTATTCCTTGTTTTTGCATCCTCTCTTTTTTTTTTCCTTTCTTATTTTCTCCCCGCAAATGAGACAATAAGAAGTGAACTTATGAAGGATCCACAGACAGATTGAAAAGGGGAACACAAGGCTAACCCACAAAACTGAGAAACTGAGACAAATGTCACTTTGCTATCCCATGGAAATGACATTTTATTTTTTATGTGTATTATAATTATCTTTTTGTTATTGTTACCTCTTTTATTTATTAGTATTTTTATTTCTCTTCCTATGTCTAGTTTTCCTCATTTTCTTTCTCTGTTCAATTGCATTGTTTCACTGGTTTTCCTTATTCTTTCTTTATTATCTCTTTAATTATCTCTTTAATTTTCCTTCTTTTACTTCACCCATGTTCCAATAGCACACAACTCTTGATCCGGTGCTTTCTATTCCAGTTATCCAGATTATATACTTCTTCTCATATTATCATTGTTCCAGTATCATTGTACATAATTGTTGTTCCATACAATTGTGCATACTACATAGCAACTCTCCCTGATCTTAGCACACTTCACTTCAATCCTGAGCATTATTATTACTGTAGTTAACTCTACTCTATCTCTCACACTATGGCTACTTTCTATCCTTTACTCTCACTATATCACATCATCTAAACCTGCTCTGTTTTCTGGATTCAGTTCACAATCATCCTACCCTCTAATAAGAGTCCTATCTTTCTTTCACCTTTTATAAAAAGTGTCTACTTGGGTGAAATATCACAGTTCACGCTATACTTATCCAAAGAATCTCCTATGTCTTTTCTACTTGCTGATACTTTAAACACCATAAAATACTCTCCTTCTGTCTTAATCCATATTGCCTACCCCCTCCACTGATCACATACAAGAATACATGGGAGCTATGAACATCAGTATGCCTGCTAGAAGAGAGAAACCACCAACAAAGGAACCACCAAGTAAATGAGAGAGCCCACACAAACAGAAGAAAGGACAAACCAAGAGCATCCACACAAGGAGATCAAAGAGACCACACCACTGAACCTCATCAAATTCCTACCATAGAAGTTTACCCTACAAAGAAGGCTACTAAAGCAAAACACCAGGAAACTCAGAAACAAACAAAAACAGTCACCTAAAATGGGGAGACAAAAAAAGAACATTCAATCAAAATGAATGGAAGACTCTGGACTAAAAGAGCTAAATGAAATGGAGTTAACCGAACTATCAGATATAGGATGAAAAATAATGGTTATAAAGATGCTCAAAGGACTCACAGACAACTACATGGAACTTAGTGAGAACTACACCAGCATAAAAAAGGAAATAGAAACTATAAACAAAAACCAGGAAGAAATGAACATTAAAATCTCAGAAATAAAAAAAAAAAACATTAGAAGGAATTGCAAGCAGGCTGCATAAAGTAGAGGATCAAATCAGTTACCTGGAGGACAAGGTAGAAAAAAATACCCACCTACAGCAAGAAAAGCAAATGACTCAGAGAGAATAAAGAGGTGGTAAGGGAACTGCAGGACAACATGAAATGGAATAATTGCCATATATGAGGGATACCAGAAGGAGCACAAGAAGAGCAAGGGATAGAAAACCTGTTTGAAAAAGTAATAATGGAATGTGGTGGACTCCGGCCAGCGGAGTCTGCCTGTTGTGGCTGAAAGAGAATGAACAGGCGACAGCAATCCTGTGGGGAAAGAGGGAACAGCATGGCTACTCTCTCAAGGGGAGAGTGTCTATGAGTGCCTCAGTCACTCTCTCAAGAGGAAAGCGCACCGACCCTTGCCTAGAAAGGCTTTTATTATTACCTATTACATAGAATATTGTTGTCTACATTTTGGGTACAACTAAGGAAATGAAAATATTATGCAGAGGGGAATGGCGGTGAGCTGATTAACTCTGTCCTCGGGTAAATTCAAACAGGCTTTGGAAATTACCTTGAAGATAGATGGTACACATTTGTTGTTTTAGACCAGGGTGATGGAGTTTTAGCAAGAGAAAGCCATAAGAGTCAGTATGCATTTTCTAGGCCTGATTCCCAAAGGAAAACTCAGTTTGAAGGTCTGGCTCCTGCCCACCACTTCATTTCTGCAGGTTTTCCATACACAGCTGAGTCACATTTGCCAGACTGAAACAAACTGATCCCCTACAACAGAAAACTTCCCTAAATTTATGAGAGAAAAAGTCACACAAATCCAGGAAACCCAGACAGTCCCAATCAAGAGTAACCCAAAGAGGCCTGCCTCAAGACACAACACAATTAAAATGGCAAATTCTAAGACAAAGAGAGAATCTTAAACGCAGCAAAGGAGAAACAAGAGTCACATACAAGGGAGCCCCAATAAGGTTAGTAGCTGACTTCTCAAAGGAAATGCTCCAAGACCAAAGAGAATGGCAATAAATATTCCAAGTAATGAACACCATAAGCCTGCAGCCAAGGCTAATTTACCCAATTAATGTGGAAGACCAAATAAGGAGCTTCCCAGATAAAAAGGAGTCTAAAGGCATACATATCCACCAAACCAGCTCTGCAAGAGATGCTAAAGGGACTGCTTTAAGAAAAGGAAAGGAAAGAGTGAGAGAGAGAGGAACACAGGTACAAAAAAATGGCAATGAGTAAGTATCTATCAATAATAACCTTAAAAATAAACATATTAAATGTGCCAATTAAAAGACATAGAATAGCTGAATGGATAAGAAAGCATGACCCACACAAATGCTGCCTACAAGAGACCCACCTCAGGACAAAAGGCCTACATAGGCTGAAAGTGAAGTGCTAGAAACACATTTTCCAAGCAAACAAACAGGAAAAAACAAGCCGGAGTAGCAATTCTCATATCAGACAAAATAGACTACAAGAAAAGACCATTAAAAGAAATCCAGAAGGTCATGCCAAAATACTCATGGAACGAATCCATCAAGAAGACACAAAAATTGTAAATATATACGCACCCAACATAGGAGCACCAAAACACATAAAGAAACTCTTGGAGGACTGCAAGAAACATACTGACAGCAAAACAATCATAGTAGGGGATTACAACACCCCTCTGTCAAAAATGGATAGACCTTCCAAACAAAATATCAACAAAGATATTCCAACATTCAGCAATGTCCTAGATCAAATGAACTTAAATTATATAAAGAGAGCCTTTCATCCCAAGAAGAAAAATACACAATATTTTCAAAAGCACATTGAACATTTTCAAAGATAGACTACATGATAGGACACAAAACAAGCCTCAAAAAACTCAACAAAATGGAAATCATATCAAGCACTTTCTCTGACCACAAGGGATTGAAACTAGAAAACAACCTCAAGGAAAATTCTAAAAAAACATTCACACTCATGGAGATTGAATAGTATGTTATTAATGAATGGGTCAAGAATGAGATCAAGGAAGAAATCAAAAAGTTTCTGGAAACAAATGAAAATGAACTGACAACAACCCAAAACTTGTGGGACATAACAAACGCAGTCCTGAGAAGAAAGTTCATAGTGATACAGGCCTACCTAGAAAAAACAGGAACATTTCAAATAAACAACGCATAACCCTATGCCTACCAGAACTTGAGGAACAACAAACACAACCCAGAGCAAGTAGAAGAAAGAAAATAACCAAGATCAGAGCAGAATTAAATGACATAGAAACTAATAGCACAATTCTAAGGATCAATAAACCCAGCACCTGGTTCTTTGAAAAGATAAACAAAATTGACAAGTCTTTAAGCAGACTCATCAAGGAAAACAGAGAGATGACCCAAATAAACACAATCAGAAGTGAAAAAGGACAGATTACAACTGATACCACAGAAATACCAAGGATCATAAGAAATTACTATGTAAAAGTATATGCCAAGAAATTTGAAAACCTAGGCAAAATGGAAAAATTTCCAGAAAAAATATAATTTTCCAAAATTCAATGAAGAAAAAGCAGAAAGCCTGAACAGGCTAATAACAGCTGGTGAAACTGAAGCAGTAAATAAAAAACTCCCAAACCACAAATCCCTGGACTTGGTAGTTTCACAGAATTCCACAAAGCCCTTAAGGTAGAGCTTATCCCTGTTTTTCACAAACTATTCCAAAAAATTCAAGAAGATGGAAGACTCCAAAACTCTTTTTATGAAGCTAGCATCATCCTAATCCCAAAATCAGATAAAGACACAAAGAAAAAAGAAACTTCAGGGCAATATGGCTGGTGAATATAAATGTTAAAATCCTCAACAAAACATTGGCAAACCACATCCAGCAAAACATTCAAAAGATCATACACCATGACCAGATGAGATTTGTCCCAGGGATGCAAGGATGGTACAATATTCACAAAACCATAAAGGTAATATATCACATAAACAAAAGCAAAGACAAAAATCACATGTTAGTATCAATAGATGCAGAAAAAGCATTTGATAAGGTACAGTACACATTTATGACAAAAACTTTCAGCAAACTGGGAACAGAGGGAACATTCCTCAAAGGAGTACAGGCCATATATGAGAGAACTACAGCCAACATCATACTCAATCAGCAAAAACTTAGAGCTTTCCCACTAAGATCAGGAACAAGACAAGTTTGTCCACTTTCACCACTTCTATTCAATATACAATTGTAAGTCCTAGCCACATCAATTGTACAATAAATGGCATCCAAATTGGAAAGGAGGAAGAAAAGCTGTCATTGTTTGCAAATGACATGATAGTGTACATAGAAAATCCTATTGACTCCACTATAAAAATGCTGGATATAATAAATGAATTTGGAAAACAGCAAGATACAAAGTCAATATTCAGAAATCAGACTCACTTTTGTACACTAACAATGAAACATCAGAAACAGAAATCAGTAAAAAAAACAAAATCCCATTCAATATAACAACAAGAAAATTAAATACCTAGGAATAAACCTAACAAAGAGGTAAAATACTATACTCACAAAACTACACAACACTGAAGATAGAAATTAAGGAAGACACAAAAAAATGAAAACATATACCATGTTCATGGATCAGAAGAATTAACATCATCAAAATGTCCATAGTACCCAAAGCAATTTATAGATTCAACACAATACCTATTAAAGTACCAGTGGCATATTTCACAGGTATACAACAAATATTTTAAAAATTTATTTGAAACCATAAACAACCCCAAATAGCTGCAGCAACATTGACAAAAAAGAGTAAAGTAGGAGGGATCACAATACCTGATATCAAACTGCACTACAAGGCCACTGTAATCAAAACAGCCTGGTACTGGCATAAGAACAGACACATAGACCAATGGAACAGAATAAAGAGCCTAGAAATAAACCCAAGTCTCTATGGAAAATTAATATTCAACAAAGGGGGCTCTGAACAACACTATGTACCAGATCTTCTAACAGGATCATCTCAGTGACCAATCCTCAACTTCACCGACTCCTCCTTCTGCTTGCTCAGATCTATTATTGAGCCACTTTAATGGTTTTCTTATTTCAATTGTTATCTACAATTTATTTGTGTTATTTTTCATGATTTTCATTTGTTTATTGATATAAATCACTTGCTGTTGACACACTTTAACTTTTGCCTTCATCTCTTTAGACATGAATGTCTTTAGTTCTTTAAATATTTTAAAATAATTGGTCTATGTCACTGATTTTACAAGTCTCCCCATTACTCAGAAGCCTCTGACATGATAAAATGATGAAATGGGATGGTGAAGTCTCTTATGACATTGCCTCTTGAGACAAAAGACAGTACCAAACAGTGTTGGTTTCTTATCCCAAATGATATGGTATATACTTCAGCCTTGCCTATACTTAAATCAAGCCATCTCTCCGGTAGTCAGAATGGACAAAAGTCAGTGAATCAAATCTGGAGCTCAGAATGACCTTCATCATTCTAACACCTATTACACATGATCACTCACCTAAGGTATTTTTGATTCAGTTACTTGGAAGTTTGAACTTGGTATGTTTGGAAGCCCTAGTGCCCACAGAGGAATACTTCTACCAATGAACACAGTCATTATTCCATTAGGTTTTCAGTGGAAAATGTCCATGGTTATGTTGGGCTCCCCGGGCTCATGAAACCAGAAGATCCCTGTAACTGAGTTGAGTGTTTGATACTAACTAATAACAGAAAATTGGGTAGCTAAACACAAATGAAGACATGAAATACAATGTCTCTTTCTACTGCCATGCTCAATAGACATCAATGAGAAACAGGGGAAAACAACAAAACAGAACCATTATAGATTTGACTGCTATGATAATTAAGGCTTGAATCACCCAACTGGATAATATTCTCTGACTAGCCAAGAAATTGGCAGAAAGTGAAAGGAATACAAAATTTGTGGTTGAGAAGTTATGATTGTTAACTTTGATCACATGACAAGCTGCAGAAGCTTAGACAGAAGTGAATGTTTTATTTCATGTAATCATTTCTTTATCTTTTTATTCCCCCCCTCTGCTACTTTATATGAAGAGCATTGGTGGTTCATATTTCAGTTAGGTTTGAAATGGAAGTACGTCTGAGCTGAAATCAATTGATGATATGGAAGTTAAAGGGACTTTTTATGTATCCTGTGTTGGGGACAGAGTTTTCCTTTCCATCCAAAGTTGTAAGTAAATAATGGCAGCAAAAAGGTGTGTGTCATGGATGTGCTACATTTGCTCCTATAAATTGAATTCTAATATTTTCCACCTCATTCTGGGCCCTGAGAAACTGGCTGCTAAAATGGTCATCAGCCAAGCTAACTCACCCTTTAGCTGTTGGTTAAGTTTAGCCAATGGAAGGAAATAACAGGAGATCAGACAGTGAAGAGACATCAAGGTATTAATTCATCTGCTACTTTTCTTCATGGGCCAGTTTGGAAATGGCTGTCTCTCTACTCAAGGCACAGCTCATATCAAATGAGCCACCTTTTTCTGCTACAGTTATCCCCATGTTTTGAAAAAAATGTATTCCTTCTTTCCCTTCATAACTGGCATAGTAATGACGTCCTACTGTTGCTAGTCCCAGGTACTTCACCATTTTTCAAAGTTCTTTTTTTAACATTTTTATTGTTGTTCAAGTACAGTGTTCTGTCTTTTCCCCTCACCACATGCCACTACCCCAGGCCTCCTCATCTCTCTCCTCTGTTTCCACCCCACCTTGTTATTGTCCATGTGTCCTTTATAATTGTTCCTGCTAAGTGTTCACAAGTTTCCCCTATAATCCCATCCCCTCTCCCATCTGGTCTTTAATCTTGTAAACTCTTTGTAACTAGTTTCCAGCCATTCCTTTGAAGAGTGATATCTGTTTCTTGGAGGACACTTGAGATATTAATTTTTAATGAACACATTTTTATATTGAAATACCACAGGCATGCTCATTAAAGCTAA